>BJFM01001618.1:112763-131575 GCA_016586285.1 Arothron firmamentum
TTTTTTTTTTTACTTGAAAAGCTTTACTTTTTGTTGATCTATTAAATTTTATCCCCCAAAGCAACAAATTTTGGAATATGCATTGGATCGAGCCGAGGTAAAACTTTTTTGTGTTCTATTTATAATTTTATTTAAAAAAGAAAAAAAGCTTGATATCTTTTTGTTCTGGTGTAGATTTTAGATGTGCTGACTTTTTTATTGCACCGTCTATGTTCTATTTATTTTATAGAATGTTATTAATGTGTTTTAATAACATTGTTTATTATCGATTCTTCAGTACATTGTTGAAAGTGCTCGACAACGGCCAGCCAAAAGAAGAATCTCATGTGGGAGGAAGAGTTTGTATCAGAAGCTCTATGAGCTGTACATGGAAGAATGTGAAAAAGAGCCAGAATTAAAGGTATGTACACTGCAGGAGCTTTAATTTATGACTGTTTATGGAATTCAGTGTGCATGTTTTTTTATTTGGCAGCAGCCTTCATCATATGTCCAATAATGTTGCAACAAGCAACATAATTGCAATGCATAAGCAACAATAACATGTTTATTTTATGTATGAGAGTAGAGAGGGTTGTTGTGAGTATAAGAAATTTCTGATGTCATTTCTTTTCCTGTCTTTGAAGAATTTGAGGAGAAATGTGAATCTACTGGAAAAGCTGGTGTCTCAGGAGTCGGTTTCATGTCTGGTAGTCAACTTGTACCCTGGGAATGAAGGCTACTCTTTAATGCTCAGGGGCAAAAATGGATCAGGTGACACATAACAATACGAACAATATGTTTTTATTATCATTTCACTTCCTGTGCCACAGTTATAACCATCTGCAACTTTGCGTGTGTGGTTTTTAAGATTCTGAAACCATCCGTCTGCCATACGAAGAAGGAGAATTGCTGGAGTACCTTGACGCTGAGGAACTGCCTCCTATACTGGTGGACCTGTTGGAAAAATCACAGGTTTTTATTTTGGGCTATTTTAGTAGACATGTGCTCCAGTTATTATCTACTGTTAGAATATGAATGTGTATCAATAACATAATGTCTTGCTCCTTATGGATTTTCCTTGTATACCACCATGATTTGTTTCCACTGTTTCCCAGGTGAACATCTTCCACTGTGGCTGTGTAGTAGTAGAGGTGAGAGATTATAGGCAGTCTGGTAATACCAAGATGCCCACCTATCAGAGCAAACACATCCTACTGCGGCCAACCATGCAGGTGAGCCAGTAGAAACACGGTCTGTCTTTTCCTTCTTTTTTTTAATAGAAACAGTAACAAATAGTGGTGCTTAATTTACCGATTTCTTTTTCTGACCCGATAGACTCTGATCTGTGATGTCCATGCCATGACTAGTGACCATCATAAGTGGACACAGGTAAAGTGATATGTTTAGTCTTGTAAACAATAATGAAATCTGTCCTCATCTTACAGCTGTGCTATATTTTCTGAATCAATGTCATATTTCAACACGCTCTATCTACAAATTGAAATTATACTGAATATTATTGTAATATTTTTGTGATATATACCCTCATTGAGCTAATAATATCTGCGAATAAAGGGTAATGACCATCGAAGTCAATGCTCCTCTGCGTGTGTTAAATCACCTCAAATTATCTTTAAGCACTTCAAATTACTTAAAAAGCTGGTGCCTGCTGCATTATCTGCTTTAGGATGACAAGTTGCAGCTGGAGAGCCAGTTGATTTTGGCTACAGCTGAGCCTCTGTGCCTGGACCCCTCCATTTCTGTCACATGCACAGCCAACCGTCTGCTTTACAACAAACAGAAAATGAACACTCACTCCATGAAACGGTAATGAATCAGTGATGAGCCTTCCAGACTCAGATAGTAAAATCATTTCAAGCGCTATGTTAACATTCACTTTAACACTTTGTTCTGAATCCAAATATGACTATATTCTGTATGAAGTACTGCCAGCTAATATTTTCAGCTTGAAAATAACTGGATAAGGCCATATTTACACTAAGAATCAAGTATTTGGTATCAAGAGCATGATTGTTAATACTCTGTTATTGGATAAAGAGACCAGTGAATAAGGCAGAAGCTTGGATCATTTTACGAGCCGCGCCTTTTATTTTTTGCCCCATAGGTGTTTCAAAAGGCACTCTCGAGCTGCACTGAACAGACAACAGGAGCTGTCCCACCTGCCAATGCCACCACAGCTGAGACTGTACGACTACCTTCAGAGGAGGAAGGAGAGGAAACCTCCTGTTGTAGACCTAAAGATCTCAAAGATTGGAAATGTGAGCGGACGCCATTTCAACGTTGTATATGGAAATACTGTTTCTGTATTAGAACGCTGGATTTTAAAAGAAATTTCAATATTTGTTGCTGTGTTGTTGAGCAACATCCAACTCTAGTGCTGGTGAGGACACCTTGTCATAGTGCTCTCTCACTTTGTTTTTCTCTCTGGCTGTTATCCCGGCTCTTTTCAAATGCAGTGTGTTGACACATGGAAGCAGAACAACTGCCAACTAACTGTACCAAAGGAAATTGATGTAAGTATCCAAATGCTTGTGTTTTTTTCTAATATAATATAATATGGAGCATAACATTGCTGAATTTGTTGTGTTGCTGCTGTAGGTGGAAAAATATGCTGTGGTTGAGAAATCTCTACAGCTGGAGGACTCTCAGCCCACGACTGTGATCTGGCCTGCAGAGGTAAGTGTAGCAGGAGCTGCAGCAGTCTGTGGTAATGCAGGTTAATGATGGTGGTTTGCTAAAGTAATGGGTATTTGTGTGTATCCGTGAGCTATCTGCCTCCCACTGGTATTACTGAGATTAATCCCACGACACTTTCAAATAAATTTTTGGTACATGTATATTCGCATACCTCGCAAATAATTCAATACTGTGTGTTTTTGCGCATTTTCTTGAAACAGGAAATTGTCGATGACTACACGTTTGAATGTGAGGTGGGGGGTCAAGCTCAGAAGACCAAGGTGTCTATTTTTCAGTCGATGGGAGACCCACTGGTTTATGGGAAGATCTACTGTGCTAAAGAGCAAAAAGCTGAAGAAGAAAACACAGACCTGAAGCTGATACATCCTCCGTAAGGATCGTCTGTGAGCTAAAGTTAATATTGCAGACTAAACTGCAGTCAGAATTTGCTCATCTTTGTCGTGTTTGACTCTTTCACAGCTTCCTTATAGGCTCGAAAATAGATGCAGACCGGTGAGTTTCTGTGTTGATTACTGCCCAGAGTTGAATTCTGTCAAACCTAAATCATTTGGTTTTTTGCTGTTCAGACATTGGATAGATTCTTCTGTTGGTCTCACAGGTTTCTTACTCAGTATAAGGGAGTGTACGAGAGAGACGTGAAGTGTCAGGTCAAGATGTCCCGTAACTCAGGCAGCGTGGGACAGGGGCCTCCCTCCCCCACCAAAGATGAGGTAAATACTGGTTTAGGTTAGAGGTTCCAACTGGTTCAGTTCACTGAACATCTGTTACCCTACCTTACCTCTGTTACAATTTTTAAATAAACTTTATTCGAATTTACAGATAAGAGAACACATTTAAAACACAGCAGAGTTGAGGAACACCAGTATGATACTGTATTTTCAAAGGTTTTCCTTGAATAATTTTAACATAAATCTTTTGTTGTGCATTTTATGAGCCAATGAGCATGTCAGACAAAGGTGTTGTGTTGCATTTAGCTCCAACTTGGCTAACAAAAATGCTTTCATTGCATCATGCAGGGTGATGGTATTTCTCCACTGGTCCAGACGTCTGTTTTGGGGAAAGGGGTGAAGCACCGGCCCCCACCCATCAAAATGCCTTCAGGTTCAGGCAGCAGCTCCTCAGGTACACATTTCAAAACAATATCTCTGTGTTATCAGGATACCTTTGTGGCTTGTATTTTTTTTTATTTTATTTTTTGATCGAAGTAGTCATGATAGGCTTTTGGAAACTGCTTTGGGATAATAAACGACGGCCAAGTTGTGTCAACTATTTTATCGATTAACGCGTGGCCAATGTCAGATACAGCGACCTGCTGTATAAACTGTATTAGAGAAATCTGATTAGAAAGTCGTGTGTCTCCTCGGTTTTTATAACTTGTGCTGACAGATTTGGACACCTTACAAAGAGAAAACAGACCTAGTGTACACCCTAAATCATTCAGTATTATCTAAAATGGTTCCATAAAAGAAAAAATGAAACTAATAAATGAGAAAAACGGTTCCTCGGGTAATTCATCAAACTGTTCTTTCATTATAGGTTAGGATCAAGTATAATACCTTGCAGCTGTCTTCTACTTTAGGTAATCTGTTTAGTTCACAAACCACCAGTGGTCTTCTCAAGTGTCCTACGCCGCCTCCTGCCAAAAGTCTGAACAGGAAGCATTCAATGGAACTGGCTCAGGTGGGCCTGCTGTCTCCTGCTTCCCTGTCTCCCATGGGCTCCACACAGAGTGAGTGCATCCAGTTTTTTGAAAACGATCTGGTGTATCTCAAGATTGCATCCGTCACAGTCGAAGAAGCACATGTATTGGAATGGTTTGACTCCTCTTTTATTTAGTCTAAGCTTTTCCGGAAACGGAATTTGTTTTCTGGTTATGAAGATTGAATTTAAGATGAATTTAGGTCATGAAGAGTGGTGAACTTTTGCATCAGTGTGTGCACTTTTCTCTCCAGCATTACAGATTCTGAGGGAAACCATCTACCATGTGGATTTTCAGAAATTGGCAATTTAATTATCAATGTTTTATCTAATAAAACTCCAAATTTACACAAAGCTATTTTTACACTTGGTGCTTTATTTTCAATTGGCTCATTATTAATCAGGCAACCTTACTGAGTCTTAAGTTATGGGCAGAGCTGTATTCTGTTTCAAATCCATCCTGCTGCTTCAGAAAACACATCATCAGGCAGTAGTGGCTCAGCTCCACATACAACTACCATCACACTGTCTCCCTGGGGCTTGATAGATGATGTGATAGGTTTCCGATCATGACTACTTTCTTCCTTAGTTTTTATTTTTTTATCAATTCTAATTTCCTGTCCTGATCTTGAGAGGTAACAGTGTTGTATTGTTAGACATCTGAATATGCTGTAATTTGGAAAGGTGTCACTTGATTGTAGCTTTAGGCAGTGGCATTTTAAGGTTGGAGAACTGGATGTTGTGAAGGGGATTTTCTTCTTGAGGGGGGAAAAAAAGTCTCAAGTCATCTTTTTTTATGTGTCCTCTGTGGCCTTTTGGTGTTGCTAGGGTCTTACAATTTTTTCCTTTTTCAAAAGAAAGTCCAAATCTCATCTTTCACCAGTTAAAATCTCCACACACACATTTCATCTGCTACATGTGTCATGACAGAATGAACGAACTCACACCAGGCCAGCTGGACATCATCCATTTGCTGCAGAGCCTTGAAATACAGTCTGCAAAAATGTTAAACTCCTCCAATGCAAAATAAATCTTACAGTTCACATATTGTCTTATTGTAACTCGATCGTGTAGCGTCCACATTTAAATTGCAACAATTTTGTATAAATAAAATAACTGCAATTATTATTACTCCCTAATGAAGTCTACCTTCAAGAAAACTCCATTTCTCCATTTGAATTATTCTTTTGGTTTTGTCTCATTAGGATCGGGGACCCCCAAGCCATCCACCCCCACGCCCACAAACACGCCATGTTCGACCCCGCATCCTGCCGACTCCCTCTCCGCCCCTCTCTCGTTGACCACTACCCCATCAGACCCTTCCATGGTGCAGAGTCAGTCGCAGCCGGCCCTCCTCACACCTTTCGCTCAACAGCAGCTGGCCCTAAGCCAGACCTTGCCTGTCATGACTATTCCCCTGCCCACCATGGGTACATCCATCACCACGGGAACCACCTCTTCGCAAGTCATGGCGAACGCGACTGGGCTCAATTTCATCAACGTCGTCAGCTCTGTCTGGTAAAAAGCCTCTCATATTGCACACGGTGACTCCCCTCTCGCTGCTGGCTTCCATAACGCTGCTCTGCTGTCTGTGCAGCAGTCCTCAGACACTGATGAGCGGCTCCAGCCCCATGCTTGGCCCCGGTCTTAATCTGAGTGGAATTCTCCCACCTGGAGGTCTGATGCCCACCATGCAGCCAGCAGCACAGACTGGTAACTGGAGTTTTACTGGCAAGACATTCAAATGAGTGTTTTATGTTTAACAGCTATTATTCATGAGGTTTTACTGGCACTTGGCAGCAGACCTTTGTGTCCCAGCCCAACTTCTCGAAGGAAGAACTTCTTAAAGTATTATTACAGAAAGAGAAAAAAACTTGGAAGTTGAACTGGAAAAGACACCAAAAGAAATCCACCCTGTGTGACTGTGCAGCAAATACTCAGATATATTAAACACACACAACCAGGGTGAAATATATAAGAACATGTCTGAATCTGAATCCAGATCCAAAGCGAAGGACTTCATCAGTCGTGAAATTACTTGTTTTTGGATTAGAATGTAGACTGTTACTCTGGTTTGTGTTGCAGGGAATCATTTTGGTCTGAACAGCAGTGCTGGGTTGAGACCACTGAACCTACTACAGGTATGACTTGGTGCCAGTGAGTGTGATATACTGTTTGTAGCATGTGCTTGATACTGTATTTTCCACAGTGATGTGTTTTGCACATTGTACAGTTCAGTTTCCTCTCACTGCATTTTCCCTCACCTAATGCACATGGCATGTAGTGACCAGGTATTCGGTTGCTCAAAGTTCTGATGTTCCAATATGGACATTTTACCCCAATGTTGATTGATTGTGTTGTTCTCCCACTTCCCTCTGCTCTCGTCCCGTGCATCCTTCTCGTGCCTCTGCCTGTCCTCTCTCGAACCACATCTTTATCCTCCCCTCCGTGTCTGTTTCGCCCTCCATCTGTGCTTGTTGCGTTTGTGTGTTACGTGTCCAGATCCCCACCGGTCCTCTCATCTTTAATCCTCTGCAGCAGCCGCAGTTGTCTCAGTTCTCCCCTCAGCAAAGTCAGTCGGCCACTTCCAGCCCCCAACAGCAGGGGGAGACGGTGAGACACATTTACGCTCGTTGAACAGACGGCAATAATGATCACGTGTTAAGCAGCCACCTTTTAATAATCAGTGGGATATTGTGGATTGTGGAAGACAAATCCAACACTTGTAGGTTTATACTTATTGTCTTGGCTTATATCTGCTCTATGTTGTTGGTGGAATTTTAAAACAGCCACTCGAAAGGTTTGGAAAATAACTTGCAGTATTATCCAGCAGGTTAGTAAGTACGACTTCATGACCAGAAAGTGAAATGCTTGTGTCACTTTTATTAGTAGCTATTTGGATATGGGTTAGTCACTGCTGATTTCCGCTGTGTCTGAAACTGCTGAAAAAAATTAAAACAAGTTCAGCAGTGGGGAATTTATTCAGACATCAAGAAAAGGCTGCAACAAAGCCAAAAATCCACCACATGCCATCTTAAGCACTACATGGCTTTGTCTGCAGAGTGATCAGGGGTCGGATCAAAATTTAGGAAACCAGCAAACAGCAGTCATCAACCTGGGAGTTGGGAGTTTCATGTCACCACAGGCAGCAGGTATTTGTCATCCACGCACAGGCACACAAAAACACACACAGGTTTCTTTAAAACATTTTATTGTAGATATTCTTTCTCTTGTCTTTTAAAAATTTAGCTATGCCACTAATTAGTAAAGCTTAGCTGTGTTTATGTTTTCATTTAAAAGATTATCTTTCTACATTAAGACTGTATTTTACTGTAGTCAGACATAGCCATTCATGGAGCATGTTACTGTCAGGAGAGACTCAACTTCCCCTTCTTCTCTGCTACATTCTTTTATTTTTCCTCTGTTGTTGTTTTTTTGCCCCTCCCTATTTTCTATTCTCGATGCACTGTTGTGCTGTCCTAATCAATGTGCACACCCTACCCCATTCACGCTGTTTTTGTACAACACACATTCATCCCTGTTGTTGGTGCTTTCTTGCATCCCCACTTTCTTTCCTACCTTTCTTACTCAATGGGGCTTTCCATGAACTGACTCCTTTGTCTTCATCACTTCCTACTCTTATTTTGCCTGTGTGTGCAATTTCCCGTCATACTTTACTCCATTCCTTCTGCTTCTCTTCCTCCTCTCGTCATCCTCTGGGGCTCCCTCTCTCCCTCTTACCCCCACCCCTCCTCCCCCTAGTGCTGTCCCAGTTGGGCTGTGGGCTGGACGGGTCTGGGCCCCCACTGCCTTCTCCAAGGCTTCAGCAGCAGCACCAGCCACAGATCCAAGTAATACAGCAACTTTAACACCTATATACACATGTTCATCTTTGTAGAACAAACGGAATAGAACCATCAGCTTTTTATCCATGCCTTTATCTAGCAGGCAGGTGTATGTTTATCCTACAAAAACTGGAGCATTTATACTAAGATTTTCTTTTTTGTATCTCACCTGAATGAATTCAAATATACATGTTAATTTAGTTTCTTTTGCATTTTAGATGAACTTACATTTTATTGTCTTAATTTTTAAACACTTCAGTCTGAATCATCAATCATGTATTTTCAAAAATGTTTTTTTACTATAGTTTACAAATATGAAACCTTGAATCTTGAGAATAGTTGTTATGTACACCTTCATGCTTTTTTGCTGTTGTAGATCCTCACCATTTACTTCATCTTGTGTACTTGTTTGGTTAATATTTGGTTCTGCTAAGAACGCAGCATTGCTGGCAAGGCAACCCAGAGCTTGTGGCACTTCATTGGCAGCAGCTAACCGTGTGTCCCACTGGGAGGCATGTCAAAACACCTTCAGTGAATCTGGTCGATTCACATGGTCAATAATCTGTGGAAATGCTGCTGACAGATGAGAGATTTCAGGCTGTTTTCGCTGTGAGCATGAAATTGTAGGGGTGGAAAGGTTGTTGTCTGCCCGGTATAATTGGCTGGCTTTTTTCCTGGGTGGAAAGCATGGGTAATCGGCTGCATGTCTGGTTTATTTTTTCGCGAGGATCACAGCCTGTAGTCTGTATCTCCAAATCAGCACTGGTGCTGCTTGACTCTATCCTGCCTCACTTCCCAACCTGCCCCAAAATCTGTCTTCTTCTTCTTTTCTACAACCCATTAACCACTCCCTCTGTATGTCATACCAGGCTCTAGCTCAGCTTCACTAACCAGTGCTACTTATAGACAACAGCTAAGATTCTAGACAGAAAAATCTGTTGAATGATTAGAATGTCTTGAAATTTACGTATCTATATGTTTTAGGCCAGCTGTGATGCGGGTGTCTAGGAGTCATATGAACAAAGCACTGCATAAACAAAAGTTTTAGCTTTTTCGCTGGAGCCCTATGGGCAGGTTTAGTGCTGTTTTAAACAAGGCTTTGTGGGATTTATTTATCAGCAGTGTCCATGCTTTACAGAGGTGCCCCCTGGGCTCCGGGTTTGACCCATCAGCCCAAAACACAACAAAAAGGCATTTTTGTTGTTGCTTGTGCCACTGCAATGAAATCAACTCTGATAACTGTTTTTCCCTCTTTCTTCCACACCGAACAGTTGCAATTCTTGCAGCACCAAATGCAGCAGCAGCAAATGGCTATGGGAACAGCAGCTCCTCAAGTGGGGGCACCACAGCAGCATACCGCCAGCCAACCAAGAAGTAAAAGGAAGAGGAGCATGCCACAGCCTCTGCCCAAGTCATGAAAGGATCAAATCACACTAAGAACTGTTCCCTCAAACACACGAGGACATGAATGATTTATACTGTGCTCTTTGTCTGCCTCACTGTGGAGACAACAATGTCCTTTCCGTGTCTTTTTCTAGCTGACATATTTGTATGGAATGTTTGTCAGAGGTCTTTGGAGAACCAAAACTGCTTTTGGCCATAGAGGGTGAGTTTTTAGAAACTGAGAGCCCAACACTTAAAGGACCTTAGAAATATTTTTTGAAATGAAACAAAAAGAGGTTCTACTAGGTCGTGGGCTTTCACAGTAACGAATCACACTTTCAGGAAGACTTTTTCAATATACGGAACCCCTGTAGACCGAGAAGATCGTGGATGCACACTTTCAGAGGATCCCTCATGAGCCGCCTCTGCTTGGTTGACCCCAGTAGAAACTGCCCTTCAAGCACAGATCCCAGCTGAGCATTCTGACACCAAATCCTCTATGTGAAAATGCAAATCTGACGTTGAAGCAGTACACGTGGGGCAGCTCTCTACCTCTCAGAAGCCTGTCTTCTGTTAGCCATCTCGGCACAGGGCTCGAAAAAAAGGGGGGACCCGAGATCAACATGCAAGATGGTGAACCTGCATTTGTACAGCACATTTTGAAAAGGCATTTCCTTTTAATGAGTTCAGGAGCCATGAGCGTATTCTTGTGCAAGATTTCTGGACACTGAGAGATAATTTTTTAAGCAGTCTTTGTCAGCGGTTTTATTGTTATTAAAAAAAAAAGAATATATATTGACAGTGAAAATACAGCTTTTAGATAAAACAGTTGTGTCTGAGGCATATTATTGTGATGCTTTTACACTGTTGATGACTTTGTCAATGAGTTTCTGGATCTCTTTCTGTCGCACCGTTGCTCTGTTGATACACTCTTGCAGCTTTTCTCCTGACAACGACACCCCACCTGACACACAGGGAAACATGGGAATCAGCAAAGGCTGCTTTCTTTACATTCAAATGAGATTTTATATATACAGTATCATCTGAAGCAACACAAGCTGCTGGAGCTCCATTTGTGTACTAACTCTCCAGTAGTATAAAAGGATGGATTCATTCAAAATACATGATCCAAACATCAACCGTTAGGTCTGAATTGAGTTCCACAGACAGCGAAAGAACAAAACATTCTAAAAGCAATTAAATGAGCGTGCATCTGGTCTCTGACCTGGTTTGTGTACGGCACACAGTCGATCTCCTTCATCCGTCACCACAGTGATCTGAGCAGTGGACAGATTCTCCTCCTCATCTGTGGGGTCCACGATTAGTGTGGATCTGCATAGGGAGCAAACTAGGATTACAAACAGGATCGACTGGATGCAGGAAAAGTTGCACCTGGTTCACTTACTCGTCAAAGACACAAAAGGAAGAGCCAACCGGATGCTTGCGAATATTCAGTTTATGCCTCTTTTCCAAATCTACCACAGGCAAGCGGGTCTCCGTGCTGATAATAGCCTCCGGGAGCTGAGCTACAAGGAGAGTTGTTGAAAATTAACTTCTGGCACAATTCAATAACACAGCCGTTGAACAGAACATCAATAGTAAATTTTATCAGCTATAACTATTGCTCTCGCAGCACATACTGATCTTTAGAGCAGCCAGCAGGGCAATCACACAAGCATCCCGCAGATTCCCATCATAGTCGAGACACATCAGGTCACAGTAGAGCACCCAACACAGCTGGAACCGGAGCGATCACTGATCATTTACAACACTCGCCCTCCAAAATGTTCTGAGACTGTGGGTGAAATAGAGTTACCTTTCCTCGCTCAATGCACAGGTCTTCTGGTTGTATCATTTCAGAGCTGCAATAGTCAGATAAAAGACTTAAAATAGCCACTGAGTTAGCAAACCAAATGTGCAAAATGTGTCAAACCTTTCTATCAGATCAGCAATGAACTGACTGCAAGCCTGTGCCTGTTCTCCTGGTGGGCCTGGCCGAAAGCGAGACGAACACAGGGGCGGTAGGTCTACATTGGGCACTAAACAAAGAATAAAGTATTGCAGTTAGTGTGATCTCTTCCAATGAATAGACCATATATTACAAAATACAATTGTTTTACAATTACAAAATTGTAATTGTGATCATGAAAGTAGAAAATATTTCAACAGAAATGTTGGCCAAAGCTAACATGATTGTTATCATCTTGTAGATCTTCTGCCACTGAAACCAAGTTAATAATATAAATAGAGGTGTCGAAAACATTCACAATAAATGGACGGTGCTGTACTCGCCAATATAACCTTTCCCAGGTGCTTCTACTGTTGGGTTTGCCAGCTCCTGCAGATCATAAAATGACATGTCTATGAACATGTGTTTACCCATCCGAGAGTTAAAAACGGCTCTTAATGATCATTTACCGCTTTAATGCCGCATATTACTGTGGTGTTCCCAACCTTGACTAAAGCTGAACCATCAGCTGTGGATATGGAGCCTGGACAGAAGAGAAACACGGAAATTTCAGGGGAGGAAAAATAAACACAATAACACACGATAACACATCACAGACAGCCTTTTACCTATATTCAGTGTGGTTGGTCTGAATTCTAAAAGCTCCCGTCCATCAGGTCGACAGTTTTCTTTCTAGAGAAGATAAAGTAGCGAAAGAAAAAAACATTAGCAACATATTGTCAGCTCAACACGGATATTTTTTTTAACCACTGACCAGAAATCTTCTGTAGTATTCAAGAAGATCAGCTGTCCTGTGACAAAGCAGAATGTTTAAATCAGTTAAAGAGCCAGTGTAAACAATAATAAATTTGTTTCCTATGAACATTATATAACTATATCAATGTATGAATATATCCACTGCTGACACTAAATACGTCCCGGAAAAGTTTATATTTCTCTTTGTAGATTTATGAATCTTACTTGAAACCATCCGCCATGTTGTTTTGACATCCCACGTGGGTTATTCGGTGTACGGTGGCCGGCGAGGATAAAGGAACGTTTCATAAAGCGATTTCTTTTGGCTGTTCGTATTGTTTCAGAGATACACATACAATATAACTCGTGGTTTCTTGAAGCTTTATTTGCTTCTCCAGAGGAGTGGTTTTTTTTGTTTAACTTTTAGCGAAATAATTCGAAAAGAGTTGAAAGGATTTTCAGGAGATGTTACCAATGGGCCAAGGAACAGATGATTACATTTATTGATGTTCCAGATACCGGAGGGACTTGGACCTTGGATCTTTGCCAAGTCAAGTAGCAAATTGCATTAGAAAGATTACTTTCAAATTAACTTGTAAAAGGCGCTGTATAAATAAAACTGAATTGAATTGAACTAGATCGTCAAAAACATACAGTATATCGTAGGTGAGGCTACTCCTAACCACTAGATGTCAGTGTTGGTATGTGCAGTTTTAACATGGCTGCTCGATGTTGTCTTGTTTCAAACTGATGATGTGTCAACGATACTGTCACTTCCGCGTTAGCGTTGTGTTCAGTTGTGATTGGAAGTTAATGGACAGAGCTGATATTCTGTACTCCCACATTATTAGAGCTGTCTTTTCCTGCACATCCCGAGAGAGAAGGTTACCGGCTCGAAGCTAAGCAAGGAAAGCAGGCTAGCTTTTTAGCTGGTCACTCTGCCTAGTGGACTTTTGGTGTTTGGGGGTGACTTATTGGAGATGGATCTTCTTCATGAAATACTTCTAGCCTTGGTCGCACTGGCAGCTCTGCTCCTGCTCTTGGTAAGTACTCGTAATGAGTGTTTTCTGTTTACTGAGCTCTTGTTACGTCTTCCTGTAAGTGTATGGTGTTTTTTAACTTGATATAACAGCCATTCACTGGTACGGTTC
The DNA here is from genome assembly GCA_016586285.1 of Arothron firmamentum. Classification (NCBI taxonomy): domain Eukaryota; kingdom Metazoa; phylum Chordata; class Actinopteri; order Tetraodontiformes; family Tetraodontidae; genus Arothron; species Arothron firmamentum. The sequence continues at coordinate 126,242 of BJFM01001618.1, forward strand.
GAAAGTTACCACTGATTTTCATTCAAAAACTGCACACTCAATTCAAACAAAAGTGTATTGAATATGCATACTTTTGGTTTATAGTGTGACCTAGCCACGAAAAGACAATAGTTAAACAAAAAAAGGAATGGAAAAAGGAAAGTGCAGAACGCTTGCAACAAAGGTCTCGTAGCACAGAAACATTTACTTTCCTCCTAAGAGCAAAGACCGATGTTGTTCTGTTACATTGCATCATGCACCTGCTGCCATGCGCGCTTAACACAAATTATACACACACCGTGTATACAAGCAGGTGCATTGAAAATGACTGTTCTGCTATTGCTCTCCCTTCAGATTGTTCTAGTTGCACATGTCACTGCCAAGATGAACTCTCCTAAAGGCCACGAGGAAAAATATTTCCTAACCTCCACAGGAGAGAATAAACCTTCAACTAGCTTGCATGATCCCCCTTCCAGGGAGCTGTCAGTGGTGATCCCAGCCTACAACGAGGAGCTCAGAAGTGAGTCCCCAGGTTTTAGTCTAGCACTTTTTCTACTCCTGTTCAATTATTCTGCTTTGGTGCAGATCCAGCAGGATGATATTCGTGCTTTTTTCTAACAGGGGTGTGAGTATGCATGTATTAATAATAGTGTGTAATCATTTGCATACAGCAGAGAGTGCACGGATATGAACAGAATACTTGCAAAGATTGTTTTTAATTGTTTTAAAGTAGATGCATACACAGTTTGGTCTGTGGTGAATTGTGTACCGACACTTGCCAAGCTGGTTATGCCAGTCGAAATGTTTTACCCGGTGTTTCTCAGCCATCATGCAATCTGCAGTTGGGGGGTACTTCCAAGCGCTTATTTGTGATTTGTACATGTGTCATTCTAGTCCCTTTGATGTTGGATGAAGCTATGCAGTACTTGGAAAACAGACAGGTAAATATTTGGCCTTTGCAAGCGATTTTGAGTAAAATCCTAATCAAAACTCTGTTTTTGCTATTTGTTTAAAGGGAGGAATACATTTTGGAGTTTTATCTTCCTGTCATGACTGACTAGGGAGTGACTCGGGGGCCAGTAGAGGGCAGCATCCCGCTATAGAAATCTCCTTTGTGAAGTTAATTCCTGATGATCTTTCCCACAGAAAAAGAACTCGTCTTTTACCTATGAGGTCATTGTAGTCAATGATGGCAGCAAAGACCAAACCACTGAGGTAATTTTTTTTTTTTTTTTTCCTTTTAAAATGGAAAATGTGCTGGACTTTCCGTTGCAAAAGACTTATCTTGTTGCATTGTTCTGTCAGGTTGCGTTGCAGTACACAAGAGAGTACGGTCCAGATAAGGTGCGGGTCATGACACTGGTGAAGAACAGGGGGAAAGGAGGTGCTGTGCAAATGGTGAGATCAAAGATGTCCAACTGCTGTGCACTTGAACGCAGCACCCAAATACGTCTCAATAGATGCTCGTTCCGTTGTCTCATCCCTGTTCTGTCACATTGAAGGGAACTATGATCTGCAGAGGAAAGCTCATTCTGATGGCAGATGCTGACGGAGCCACCAAGTTTTCTGACATTGAGAAAGTGGAGGCCGCTCTTTGTGACCTCAGCCCTAAACCGGTGGGGTTTTTTTGTTTGTTTTTTTCCTCTTTCTCATGCGTGATTTGAGGCATTGTATGTAGAGTCAGACCAAAAATGTTTCCGTATATTTAGGGCAACATGGCAATTTCCTGTGGGTCCAGAGCTCACCTAGAGAAAGCCTCTATAGCTCAGGTATTTATCTGTTTGAGAGAGTGCCATTGTAGAATGTGCATGTAATGTGTTCTATAACCAGTGATATCTGTTTCCACAGCGATCTATGTTCCGCACATTTCTGATGTATGGCTTTCACTTCCTTGTGTGGTTCTTTTGTGTGAGAGGGATCAAGGACACACAGTGTGGCTTCAAGCTCTTCACCCGCGAGGCTGCACTCAAAACCTTTTCTTCTCTTCACGTGGAGCGCTGGTAAGAGCCTTCCTTCTAACACAGAACACTTCTACTATGGAATATTTTCCCATCACTGAACCTGTCACTTTACCGTCTGTGGAACAAATGCAGCAATGTACACTGACTGAAAGCAAACAGGAATAACTTGTATTGTAAAAAATAATGATGCAACCACAGGTGTCGTGGAAGGAGGGCCAATTAAGTAACTACTCACGCAAAATCGAGTCTAGCCATGCACGGAAAGCAACAGAAACAGGCCGTTTAACCGTAACAGGAGCGTGAGAAAAGATGCCTGCACGTCACACCCACACCTCCTCCACGTGGCTTAATTGGCAACACAGGGGCTTTAATGTAGCCTAGCTGATATCATCGTGACTAGCAGTAATAACAATAGCAGTAATAGTACAATCAGTCACACCCACACAGGCCTTCGGAGGTGTCGTCTGGCAACACGGAGGCTTTAATAGAATCTAGTCAAGGTTGTTTTGACTGCAGAGGCTGCATACCATTGCTGATAATAGGCCGCGACATCAGATTTAATACTACAGTTGTAATTATTCCGATGTTTCTGCTGAGTATATACGTTTGTTTTGTGAGAGAATTCAAAAACTATGAGAATATTGATAATTCTGGTTTATATTTTCACTTTTGAAACCCAGCGAGTGCACAGCTGTGGCTGTTTTCAAGAGCAACAGAACACTGGATCCATTGTAATGCAGCTGTTGAACAACTGCTGTGCTCTTTTCTCTTGCCTGTCACAGGGCTTTTGATGTGGAGCTCCTGTATATCGCCCAGTGTTTCAAGATCCCCATAGCAGAGGTGGCCGTCAACTGGACAGAAATAGAAGGTTGGTTTTTATGGAATATGTGGACATGTGTCCCCCCACCGTGTCTGTGCTTCTATAAATGTCTCTGATGTGTCTGCAAGTCTGTGATTGGTTGTTTTTCCGGTAATTTAGTTAATAATGATTATAGAAGTTGTGTTTTTACTAAGAAGTATATATTTTTTAAGTCCATACTTTATTTTGGGGGTTTGGGAAGTAAATAGTTGCACTAGTCACATGTAAAAACAGGACAATAAAAAAACAGGACAATAACTAAACAATAAAAAGATTAGCCGTCACCCTCTGTTCTCCCATCAGCTGCGCCAAGTTGGGGGGGGGGGGCATCCCAGGACATCTTCTTTATTAGGTTGCCAAGGGAGCCTTTTTCCTTGTTATTATTTTGTTTGTCTGTTTTTGAGCGCATTGTACTGTTTTATTGAGTTCGCCTTCTCTGGATTTGGCTGCATTACTGCTCGCCTCAGCAATTCTAAAAGCATTTTATGGTGAATGGATGAGCTAATTTTCACTATCAGGGGAACTTTAAAGATTCCCTGATGGAATCAGCTCATCAGTAGTAAATGTGAGCAAACCGTCATATCTGTTCTCGAAAACGGTTTCCTTTCTTCTCGCCAGGGTCCAAGCTGGTGCCGTTTTGGAGCTGGCTGCAGATGGGTCGAGATCTGATTTTTATTCGTCTGCGTTACCTCACCGGAGCCTGGAAGCTAGAGCCGCCCCGTAAGACTGACTAGCCATGAAGGCGAGCGCTGGTGTGGCAGAGACCGTCTGCTGCAGGGCCGTCCAGCCCTGAGGACGTGGTGGGATTGACAATGGCGTCCATCCATCTGCTATCAGGTCCAGAATATCGACTCTTTGCACTCTACAGAGGTGCTTGGATGTGACATGACACAGCATACTGAATCCTGCCTTGTTGTTTTTTTGTTTTTTTTAATCTGATTTTGCCTGGTAATGGCCCTGCATTCATCCACTTCTGTTGATATGGTTGCAGATCAGGGTCATGTCTGATCTGTGCACTATATTACACCCAGTTTTTGTGAAAGGTGGAGGATCCGAGAATTCTGCCATGATTCTCACTGCTGAAATGAATGTTAATGTCTTAAATGTTCATTAAAAGGCTGCGTTTGAAGGTTAATGGATGTGGGCTGAAGGGATTATTCGAACCAGAATTAAATACAAAATGAGTCATTTCTGCCTGCTTCGATACATGTCTGTTTACAGATATTTGATTAGCCAAATATGTGTTGGTATGCAAACATGCAGATGATTACTGATTTCAAAGGAGGTCAAACCGAAAATGTGTAGCTAACAGAATGTGCTGATTATTTTTTTTAATTGAATGTGTGTATCTGTGTGGGGTGGAGGGATCAAATCTTTACATCTATGTTATAAAAAATCAATCAAAAAAACCTATCATCTCATAAATTCACTTAGATACAACACTGTTAGCTTTATTTACTTTCAAATTTCAGAACCAAATCTTCCTTTCTCCGTATTTCCGTAATTATTAAACCGTTACATTTGGTTCCAAAACAATACTTTTTCATCTCTGAAGTACGTTTATGAAAAGATTACAAAGCAGCAGTGGTGCTACTTCTGCTGAGGAGCAGAATCATCTGGAGCTCGGTGGTTCTTGTTGATGCGGATGTCTCAGGGGCCTCCCGGAGCCCCGGGAGCGCATCCTGTTGGTGGCCTGCCAGCATGTCTGACCGCCCTCTGCAACCAGACGAGACAGCCAGGGAACCATAACGTGGACGCTCCTCCTGGTTTCCCGTCAGTGCTTCGGTGGTGACACCCTGAGCGCGCGTTCAGGGTAAACCGTCATTTTAAGACGTTTTCACAGGTGAACTTTGCACGAATCCGCCATGAACGAGTCAGTTTGACTTAATTTGGCTGTTTACGTCTTCCGCTCCAACTTATTTATCGTCTCCATGATTTTACAGTCGGGGCTTCTTCTTTTTTCTTTCCTTCCTTCCTTTTTTTTTTTTTTTTTTTAAACCCCGAAAACCTTTTTTACCTGAGGGTCCCTGAAGTGACCATCACCCCTCTGACGGTGTATCCGACACACCTGGTTCAGGAGGGGAAACGAAAAGGACTCTTTTTCAGCAGGAATCCCCTGGCGGTTTCACTTCGAGTTAGGACCATTGTTACTTTCCGCAGCAGTTGCAGTAAACTGAAAATGTCAAACTTGTAGACTCACTGTCGCCAGTCGGGTTTGCGTCATTAACCGGACCAGTCACGGCACTCCCAATGAAAGGGTCGTGTCCATCCGCACGGAGGCAGACCCAACAATAGGACAGTCGCTGAAAAAAAATAAAAATGAAAGATAAAATTATATCGATAGAAATTCCAATCATTCTTAAAATCAGAGCGAAAGACAGCGGATAGCCTTGCTTTGGCTTCACGTGAATTCTTTTCAGTGGAACCCAAAATTTGGGCTGCAGGTGCAGGTGGCGTGCGTAAATGCAACATGATGTAGCTGTATTAGCAAAATAAAACTATGAACAATAACTGGATGGGGGGGGGGGGGGGGGG
>BJFM01001618.1:131596-153681 GCA_016586285.1 Arothron firmamentum
CCAGAGCTCCAATTGTCGGGCCCACAAGATGAGCTCAGGTGGTACGCGTGTACGCGCACCGTGCAGCCGAATCTGTAATCTCTGAAATCCTGGGAAAGTTCCAGGCGGGGGAAGGCGGAGGGATCTTTCATGCAGGCGCTGCGGTTCCAGCCAGGCTGACGCCGTCCAGGCTGCGCAGCGCTGCTGGAGGAGTGGAGGCTCCGGGGAGCTCCAGACCTGCGTCACTGCACCTCAGACGGCGAGCACAATCCCGGAAACGCACAGGGCTGCACCTTCACAGTAAAAACTCAAACTATTTGGGAGGACAGTCAAAAATCTCGCAGAATGACATCAAATTACAAACAAATCAAACTATATACAAAGCACTTGGAGAACTCAGACCTCCGCCAAGCAGCTCATTTCTCCACACCTGTAGCGCAGAAGGCTACACAGACAGTAGTGATACAAGGTTACATATAATGGGTTTCTTTATGATCAAAGTCCCTTGGCTTATGATCTTTGCAATATCAAAGGTCAAAGATCTGCCGGAATCCGAAACATCACCAACATTTAATCCCCTCTTCATTAGTCCACTGACCTCACTATCTTAAAATTTCATTAAAATCCGTTCATAACCTTTTGAGTTATTTTACTAAGAGGCAAACAAATACAAACCCTTCTTGGGCGGAGGTTTAAAAAAAAGTACTATTAAGTTATTAATATAAATGTATTTTCGGTTGCATTTTCTCTTTTTAATTGGACTGAGCTACGTTGTTAGGATGCTTTTATTTTGAAAGCATAAATAGGATGTCATAGCTGTTTAAGGTGTCTTGACCCTAATGTCAACCCAGGCTCGTCAGACAGTCCACACACGCACTTGCACGCACACCTCTTCTGTCCGAGTGTGTGCTGGCCTGAACTTTTACAGACCGGGAAGCCTCCGTGCACGAAAGACAGTCCGCGCTGCACTTGTCGCAACAGAGTTAAGGTAAGACGAAAAAAAAGAAACAGGTTCACTTGTTTTAGAAGGCAGAAACTGGTCTTCGCTTTTTAGCATGTATTCTAGTTATTGTATATTTCTTCTCAGATTCAACAATCGCGTCTTTAAGTGAAATCCGCCCTTTAATTGACCACCTGTGCTGTTTCTGCAACCGGCTTCACTCGGATGCGATCAAGCAATGAGTTTTAATTTGAAACACACCCTCATTTCTGAGCCAAGTGCCTTAGTTTCATGAGTGGCTCTGCGTGAGCAGCGTCATCACAGGTTTTCACACGCCTCAAGGTGCGTTCAGAGGTTACCAGGACGCCGCCTGGATTATGCGACGGCAGCGTGTCTGCTTGTAGTAGTAGTAGTAAAAAGTTGGGCTGGCTTGTTTACCTTTTTTGGGAACTGGCATCCTGGTGATAAAGCATTTGGTAATTAGCCTATCAGAGCCTGCAGACTGAGCGACGCCGGGCTCCATAAAACAGCCGCTGCGTGCCGATGCCGCAACGACCTGGTGCGCTTTTCTAAGTCTTTTTTTTTTTTTTCTTTTTTTCCCCCTGTGGTCATGGATCTCCGACTGTCTGTGTCAGAGCTGGGCACAGAATGGGAATGGTGATTCACAGCTGCCCATTACCTGTTTGTTTGCGCTCCGGCGCAGGCAAGAGCTCGAATATCCGATATTGTGCAATATTTTGGCTGCAGCGCGGGTCAGATGGGATAAACCAGAGACTCCGAGATAGAAGATAAGACAATGAGATCACCACAACAGGCAGAGGAGCTTGGATTATCAGCAGTGTTGAAGAAACAACTAGGACTCGTAATTATAGTGGAAAAATACCACCTAACTCTAACTCTTCATGGTCACCTAGTTTTGTTATGTGATGGATGAGAAGACAAACACACACAAGAAACCACACACACATTCTCTCTCTCTCTCTCTCTCTCTCTCTCTCTCTCTCTCTCTCTCTCTCTCTCTCTCTCTCTCTCTCTCTCTCTCTCTCTCTCTCTCTCACTCTCTCTCTCTCTCACTCCTTCCTCTGTCTGTCTGCCTCCCTCCCTCTTTCCCCCTCCTGTCCTGTGATGTGTTCTGGCCAGACACTATGGCTCCTGGGCGTCAGTGGCATGATCATAGAAAGAGAGGCCAGAAAGGACATTCCACTGTTGTTCATGAGTCTGGAGCCGAGTCTGGTTGTGCTGCTCTGCTCCATCGCGGGCAGAAACTGTTCTGGTATCAGTTTCATTTGAGAGAGCGAACACTATCGTTGTTTGTCTTGTGGGGGTGGCGGTTATGAGCAGGTTTTGGTTACGTGGTCGGTCTTTGGTTTGACTTCAGATCAGCTGATCGGCTTTGTAACCTCCACGCTGAGGCCTAGAAAGTCTTTTGGTGAAATTATCAGCTAATGCCGTCTCACCTCTCTTGCCAGATGATTGAAACCTGACCTGGATCTCTGCCGGGAGAGGGAAAACCATCCCTGCTGGAGGCTTCGAGTCTGCTGGATCTTCCCTGTGAATGAACAAAAGAGAGGATTTCAGTGTTTAGAGGAAGCAAGAGTGGAACCCGGGCAGCTGTTTACACAGAAGCATTACTCTACCTCTTTTATCTTTTACTCTGTCCTGGCTTCTTATTCGCACTCCTGTCGTCAAGGGAGCATTAAGCCCCTCTTGCGGCACCCAACAGACTGTCTGTGCGATGAACTCCTCCGCCTCCATTACGTCGCTGTTCTCCTTTACCAGCCCGGCGGTGAAGCGCCTGCTGGGCTGGAAACAGGGGGATGAGGAGGAGAAGTGGGCAGAGAAGGCCGTGGACTCTCTGGTAAAGAAACTGAAAAAGAAGAAGGGAGCGATGGAAGAGCTGGAGAAAGCCCTCAGCTGTCCCGGGCAGCCCAGTGAGTGTTACAGGAAGGAGGGGGAAAAAAAACCTTTTATATATATATACTTTTATTTTTTAATTTTTTTAACGAATGCCCATATTTAACAATGCATCTATTTGCTGCCCATCACTAGAAAGGAGCAGCAGGTTTACTTGGCAGGAAGTACGGTAATAAATCCAGAAACAAACACTGCTTCTTTTACGAGTCTCTTTTGGATAAAAAGTATTTGATTTAGTGCAAAACAGTAAAGTGCAAGATACTGAAACTATTTAACAGTGTAACTTCAGAATTCTCACTGGTGGTGTGTGGCGGTCAGACCACAGTGGGAGCTCAGCCTGCAGGGACCGAAACAAGTCCAGCTTTAAAATATTTACAGTTCCAGGACAGAAAAAGAAAAAAAAAAAAAAATCAATGGTGTCAAAGTGCTGGGAAACGCTCTGTTGTGACTGGTGTGTTAGTGCAGGTGCAGTCTAACACATCATCATCATAACCCAAATGTTTGCTCGCTGCTGAATTTCGACCCTTCAGGCAAGTGTGTGACCATTCCTCGCTCACTGGACGGCCGACTGCAGGTGTCCCACAGGAAGGGCCTGCCTCACGTCATCTACTGCAGGGTGTGGCGCTGGCCTGATCTGCAGTCCCACCACGAGCTGAAAGCCCTGGACTGCTGCGAGTTCCCCTTCGGCTCCAAGCAGAAGGACATCTGCGTCAACCCCTATCACTACAGACGCGTGGAGACTCCAGGTAGCTGGACGTCAGCATCCGTGTGTTTTGCAGCAAGGCGTTTTAGGGGGTTTTTTTGTGACGGTGTTCTTCTCTCCGCCTTCCCGCAGTGCTGCCGCCGGTCCTGGTCCCACGCCACAGCGAGTTCAACCCTCAGCACAGCTTGCTGGCAAAGTTCCGGAACACCTCCCTGCACGAGCCGCTGATGCCCCAGAACGCCACCTACCCAGACTCCTTCCCTGCTCTGCCCTGCACCTCCTTCTCGGCCTCACCCTCTTCCTCCCTGGCCCAGTCGCCCACCACGCAGAGTTACCCCAACTCGCCCAACAGCTCCGGAGAGCCCGGCAGTCCGTATCACATCACAGGTAGGGATCGAAGCAAGCAGGTTGTGGCTTTCCCATCATGCCCTTCCCCCCAGCCACAGTCTCAGATGAGTGTGCATCACTTAATTTTACCCATTGATTCCATTTCCTGTAATGTGGGATGTGCTTTCCCAGCCGAAACCCCCCCACCTCCTTACAGTATGATGGAGACCAGCCCTCAGGAGGATGTGAAGCCCGGAAACACCACAGAAACCCTCAAACTCACATTTTCAGCTCCTCACAGAGGCAAGTTCAAGAGGAAGTTTACATGCATTCTTGTCAGTTTCACTGGAATTAAACGTTAGACATTGTGTTAAAAAGAAAGAAAATCTTAAAAGTTCAAAGCAAATTTTGAAATAAAAGAAGAATCGTTTTAAATAACTGTGATTTCAGTCCAAATCAAAATAATGGGGGTTGTGATTTTTTTAATTTATTTATTTATTTATTTATTTATTTATTTTTGCCATAATCAAGCAGCACTAGCCAGTATCATTAATCTGCCCTATTGTCATCATTCATACTCCAGCCATACATTATAGTTTGGGGCCTATAATCACCGATCCATATGGGCTCACTCGGTCCCCAGATTAAACATTTTCCTGTATGTTCTCATCCATTTAGATTTGCGGCCAGTGTGTTACGAAGAACCGGAGTACTGGTGTTCGGTCGCCTACTACGAGCTCAACAGCCGGGTGGGGGAGACATTCCACGCCTCGTCACGCAGCGTCCTGGTGGACGGCTTCACGGACCCCTCCAACAACAAGAACCGCTTCTGCCTCGGCCTGCTGTCCAACGTCAATCGCAACTCCACCATAGAGCACACACGCAGGCACATTGGCAAAGGTGGGCTGGGCGACGTGCACCTGGTTTGTAGCTTTCTGTGTTGGTTACAGTTAGAAAGTCTGTCTTTGGTGGACAAACATCAGGCACCTCTGGGTTACAGTAAACTCAGAAAGACACTGAACTGATACAAAGAGTGCCGCTGTTCCTGAATTCACACTGAAACTATTCAGGATGTTTCTTGTTTACATGCCTAAATAGCGCCGTAGCTGGCAGCAGAATATGAGGAAAACATCTGCGCAACACTGAAAGGAGGAAAGGTGCTATTTCAGTTGAACTTTCACCATCTCGTCTGCCTTCCTCTCAGGGTTACACTTGTATTATGTGGGCGGTGAGGTGTACGCGGAATGCCTCAGCGACAGCAGCATCTTCGTCCAGAGCCGCAACTGCAACTTCCAGCATGGCTTCCATCCCACCACCGTCTGCAAGATTCCCAGCGGCTGCAGCCTCAAGATATTTAACAACCAGCTGTTCGCCCAGCTCCTGGCCCAGTCCGTCAACCACGGCTTCGAGGTCGTCTACGAACTCACAAAGATGTGCACCATCCGCATGAGCTTCGTGAAGGTACTGTCAAACTGGCTGAGGCGATTGACCATCAGACTGGAAGGCATTGGCCATCCTCCACCCTCTCTAAATTTTTTGGTGCTGCTCCCAGTTTTGAACTCCATCCACTCAAGTATTTATTTTTAAACAGTACACCATGATGCTACTATTTCCAAGTGTAGACTTACTGTATTTTAAGACCTTGCTGTGTGCTCTCTTCAGGGCTGGGGGGCAGAATACCACCGCCAAGATGTGACCAGCACCCCCTGCTGGATTGAGGTACACCTGCATGGGCCCCTGCAGTGGCTGGACAAGGTCCTCACACAGATGGGTTCCCCGCACAATCCCATTTCTTCAGTGTCGTAATGCAGACACACACCTTTCTAGCACGTGCGCTTTGTTCCCTCAAACAGGTATTCATAGATTCTGCTTCCATTGGGACAGTAAATGCACTCCAAAACAAGAAACATGGGATATATTTATAGGTACGCAAAGACTTGTTAAATGCTAAATGTCGTCGCTGTAGTATGTACTGTACATCCAAATAATATTTGAGTTCTTGTACTGGTTGCTTTGTAATTGTTCCATTAAAAATGAGGTTTTGATTTTTTTCTTTTCTGATGTGAATGTTTTCCCAATGAAAACCTTCTTGTACTTTAGAATTTTACTTTAATCACCACACAACAAATACAACACAGATGAGCACAGCTGCTGGATCCTACGAGCAACAAGTTAACAGAGCTGCAATGATCAATGCTCGGCCTGTAAAATTCAAAGTTTCATATAAGTTCCAAAAAAAATAATAAAACGGTGTTCAAATGGTTAAATTGTCATGAAGGCTCCAACTGACCCAGGAGAGCCTGCGCTACACAGCTGATTGTCATGTTCCAGAGAGTACACACCAACATCAATAACATTAAGAGAAGACTGAGACATTTAACAAAGACGTTAGATCCCTGGAGTCAATAAAAGTAAACTCACAATAAATATATTTAAAACAATGTGAGCCAGTTAAAAGAAACACAAACCAACCCTCACTGAGTGCATCAACGTTGACAGGCTTCGTGTTTACACTGGACTTCTGCTGTTCCACATACGCATCAGCCATCAGAAGTCTTCAGTGTTCATAAACATTCGAGAAGTAAGTGTCAGCAACCCTGGAACTGATGCTGTGACTGGCCGTGGTTCTGAGAGGCCAGAAACTGCTGCTGCTGCTGAAGAAAGCTGATCACCTCCGGACTTCTGAGCAATGACTGGAGGGCGCACACGCACACACAAACACACACACACATTGGAAATATATGATCATCATAAATACTTCTTAACATTTTTTCTGCGTCAGCAGGAGGAAACTATAAATATGTGTGGCAGTGGATAATAATGACTCCCAAACTTACTTTGTTGTCTAAAGTTACATGCAAACATGTGATCAAATGAATAGTGCTGGTTCCACAAGGTCCTTACCAGTCTCTTCTGGTTGAGGACCTGCTCTATTAGTGTTGGTCTGGCTGGCCGGTCTCCCATGGCACCCAGGCGTTGTTTGTTCACAGACACGGGACGTTCTTCTGAGTTTTCCTTAATCAGGAATAAAACAGGCAGATTTCAGCATCTCAAGCTGGTTTATATTAGTTAAATTCGGGGTAATGCCTTCAGGACATCACCCTCACATCAAGTTTGGTGCTGGACATGGCTTTGTCGCTCTTTTTCTTCTTATACTTGTCTTTGTACATCTTGTTGCGGTGCTTCTTGCACATCCACGGCTTCCTCTGCTTCGCCACCTGTGTGGAGGTCTCCGTGCAGCCCTCGTACGTGCACTGTTTCGGAGCGTTGTCGCCCTCCGACGGCTCATCGTCATTGAGTTCCTCCGGGCTGGCGGCGCTGTCTCGCGGATCCGACGTGTCCAGGACGTCGCTCTCCTCGTCTGGATCGTCCATGTCGTAAGAAGAGACGTTGTTCTCCGGGTCCTGGGGTGTAGTCACGTTTCTGCTGTCGACGATGCCGCTCTTGCTGACATAGTACTGCTGTCCGTCTTTGGTGAGCAGCAGAGTCGAATCTTTGTTCGCTGGGGTCGAGCTGTCTTCTTCGCTCATCTTTGCGATGTGACACATGAAGCGGAGATTAGCAAGCTAGCTAGTTGAATACCATCGCGTATTTCTACTTTCCTTTCGCGATAGCCGGCAAAAAATTAGACTTCGCGCTTAAGCCATTTATTACACTGACTGTGAACTGCGATCATCCAATGCCATAACTTAAGGTTATTCTAGCCGATCACCGGAGAACCTCCAACGGATCCGAGTTTTCGCTCAGACCAGGATCTTCTTCTTCGCTGCTTTGCTCATTTTTGGTATTTTGCTGACCTCTACTGGCCAAAGTTATACTCTTCAGATTTGAAGCGATCGAATAGTTAAGAATCTGAAAGAAGTCTATATTATATCAAAATGATATCATCGATGAGGTCTAGTTAATCTTTTATAATTGAAATTTAAAAAAACCTCACAACTGCACTACTAGAGGATATAAAAGATCTCAACATTGTGTTCATTACATACAAGTACACAAGACATGTTCCAGTTCCGGATTGATGGCTTCAAAAATATCATGGGCGATCAACATTGGCATTAATTTTTTGTCTCATTCACTAAACCACTTTCCCCAGTGCAGTTCGATGACTGTTTTTTTTTTAAATTATTATTATTATTAAATAGCATGGTGTCCCATCAAAATGATCAATGATATGTGACTGAAGCAGCATCTGAACAGCAGACAGGAGATCAGTTATGTGATATTTAATAGATAAAAAAAAATAGAAAACAGCACATTTGTTTTTCAGATACTTTATTTCTGTTATTTATAGACTGTTATTGAACAGAGGTACAAGTATTGCAATGAGTGGTAATGCAGGGTCACCTTTGTTAACCACGTGCCCATGTGCTGAAGGAGGTCAACAGCACAACCAATTCATACGGATCTATTCAAGGGTGTGGCCCATCAGTGTTCATGTGTGAGGATGGGAACACATACAGAAACGTACAGGCGAGTAAGACAACTGCAGGGAGATCAGTTCTTCAGAACATGACGCCACTCTCTTACTCCTCTGATATCTTTTCCCTTTAATGTCACTTACACAATCAACCACTTTCATTTCCTTTCTGCTAAGGAAGTGACATCATTATCTCACAGGAAACAAGATGATTTTTTTTCTAAATCTGATTAACATATTTGCCTGTTTACAATTCTGATAGATTAACTACTGGTAAACAAATAAACTGTATTGTGAGCTATCAAAATAAATCAAATTATGTTATTTACATACAACATATAAACAATACTTCATCACAAAACCATTTATATAAGAATAGGCTACTGTATGTCTGTCATGCTTTCATCTGAATAAATGAAGCCATGAATGAGGTCGCACAGAGCTGAAATTATTCCTCCTTTCTAACACTGCTGCTGGTTTTCCGGCGTCTGCGCCGCCTTACAACTACACCAATAGCACTTAAATAGGCAGCCATCATTACTGCTTCAAAACACATCAATTAGTGCTGGAATATATCCATTGTTATGGAAACTAATATAAAGAAAGCTTACTATGAGTACATGAATATCAGAAAAAATGAGTGCAGAATGGAATTATGAGGAAAATCTTTTCAGATTTTGCTACAATAGCATCCAGTGTGTGTGTGTGTGTGTGTGTGTGTGTGTGTGTGTGTGTGTGTGTGTGTGTGTGTGTGTGTGTGTGTGTGTGGTCAACAGATGAATCAAATGCACCATTTTCAATAACAGTGTGTTTCCAGTGTAAACTGTAATACCACGGTCTGACTTTGCAGGAGGGAACGGCCAAGTGACTCCTCCATCTGTCATTTATCCTGATGACAAACACTGATTTGCACTGATTTTGTAAGAGGAAAAAAAACTGATTTCACACAGCCTACAGCATCCTACTTCAAAAATGTCTCAACACTAACTCTACTCAATCTGTTTCAATTTCATGTTCTTAGCGCAAACTTTCCCCTTGTGAAAAAGGAAAATGTTTACGTAAAAAAGAGTCAAATAAAGTGAATGAATAAGACATGATCACTGCTCCGTATATTCCTGTTGCCTTGTGGAGACAGGCCACCATACCGAAGCGTCCATGTCCAGCCCAGATCACCACTGAAGGGTAAACAAAGCTCTTGTCCGTTCTTACTCCTTGAACTCTTTGCTCAAATGAGAGAACGTTAAAAAGAAATAAAAAGTCTTTCATCTCACTCCCTCTTTCCTGCTGATGCCCATTTCCTGTTGCCTCCTCAGACATTCTGCCAGCCCTCTTATTTTCCCTCCATCCACCTTTTCATCAGTCTCTGGATTTTGAAAGACAGATTTAGGAAAGATAATGTTTCCCACTGATTATTTTTCCCCTCCACAGTGCTCATTTGATCACTTTAGCGCTGCTGAGGAAGCTCCTCGTCCTCCTCCTCCTCCATATAGAGGGAGGAGCTGGATGAGGATTTTCCTCCTTCCTTCATCCGCTCTTGCTTAATCTCTAAAAGGACGAATTGGGAGAGCAGGCGGTACTAGCTGAGCTGATGGAGATGTCATCAGAGTCAGACGGTAGGCCCGGATTTGGGAAAGTGTCAGGGGTCAGAGGGAGGGGGGCCACGGGGAGACCCGGGAGGCAACTGGGAGGCTCCGCCCACAACGTATCTGCTGTCATCATCTGCAAAAGCAGGGGCTTTACATCCGGGTGGCATCCTCGTCGGAAAACCTGCCCCTCCTTATCAAGAGGGGTGGCCTGGACATGGAAGGAACCAGAGGATAAAGTGATTAGATCCTTTAATGCTGAGACACACCAGTGCCAAGGATGACCAGTATGGAGCACCAGGAGAGCTTTACTCACTTTTCCTTCCCATTAACTTTCTTTAGTAATGTAAGGCATTTTTGTTTGCCTTCTCAAATGAGACATTTTTTATTTATTTATTTTATTTTTGTGTGGAAATGCTGGCTATACTAGGAGCTTTCAGGGCAGATAATTCAGACAAGTTTGAGAAAACTTAGAAAGTAAAAGGAAAACATGATGCTCCTGTCGTGCTAGATCATGTTGCAATTCTAGACACTGTGCATACATAAAGTCCAGGTTCCCTTCTCCACTAAGTATATTTGGAATCACATGATGGCTGCAGCACTTAATTATCTCGGCTACCATGGTTTCCATCTGTATGTAATGGGCAAATTTCAACAAAACTTCAAGCTGTCACAGCTGCCGGCCTGCTCCGGCTCTCACCCTCCCCTCACCTGCTCATCTCTTTGTTTCAGCTGTGCCACATTGCCTGACCAGCCACACCTGTGGCTGATCTGCCGATCAGCCACACCTGCAGCTCTAATCAGCCTCACCTGCTCCTTGTGAACTCATTTGGACAGCAATATAAACTGCAGACTGGGAGAGACTCAGGGCCAGATCGCTGTTGTCTTTTTGTCTGATCTATGTTCGCCCTCTTCCGTGAGACCCTCCACCGGTGGATTATTTACAGTAGTCCGTGACTGACCCAGTCTGCTTCCGAGCTGCCTTTTTGAGTCCGTACTTCCCTGGATTTCCTGTCAGTGCTCTGTCCCCGCTATGGACTATTTGGTTTTCCCCAGCCTGTGGACTCTCGCCCCCGTTTGTTCGCTCCCTGTGAGTTTTTGTGTTTCCTGGTTTTCCTGTGCCAGATTTTGTGTGAACATGTTGCATTTTCTTTCTGCGCACTGATTTTTTTTGTTGAAGTTTAATGAACTCTTTAGTTCAGTAAACCCTTAAGTCTAAGAGCGTGCTCTGGATTTGGGTCCTCTATCCCGAACCGTGACACAAGCGCAGATGCCAGTAAAGTAAAGAAATATTTATCTACTATGTGGAGCATTAGCATTAGTACTGCCCTTCTAATATCTTAATATTTTGATGTATAATGTATTAAGAATAATACATGTGTGACTGACTTTTACCCATTTGTTCTCGTGCATCTCCTGGTCCTCCATACACAGTGATGTTTAAATTTCACAAAGGGAGGTGAGTGACTGTTGGGTTGTCAGGCAGCCAGGCGGAGCAAAACAACAGTCCGAAAAAAAAAATTGATAATAAATTGACTGTAACAAGCAGGGGAGCTGGGATACATTTTTGAAAAGCAGCATTCACGGCAGGACACAGACATCGTTGTGCAGCACTGGACGGAATCATAGGCTAAAATGGAAACACATACAGCCCAGGACGACAGCCACAGGTCAGGGACAACATAGAGCTGTGCAAGCAGGCACCACTCAGCAGGGCTGCAGGCACGGAGGAAGGACACATCGATATTATATGCAAGGCTATTTTAGCTATCATTCCTTGCTGGTTTTTAGACCCCTCAGGTCTCTATGGAAACCTGGCGTACCTTATCCAGTACATGGCCGGGTGCTGGTAGAAATCCAACGACCCAGATCTCTGCATAGAAAAGCTGTCATCCAGCTGAACATAAAGAGAAACCGGCAAAATCAATCTAAATGTCGGCAACCATCATCAGCTTCTCCATCATAGCAGTTGGATTATGGGTGTTGTAGTTTCTTTCAGTGACTTACAGAGATGACTGACACTCCAGCAGTGGTGTCGTTGCCCTTCGGACTGGTGTTGAAGTGCTTCTTGATCTTCCCTGCTACTGATAGCTGACGCTCGTTCTCACATAGCCCCTCATCCTGCATGAATCAAGACAAAGAGCGGAAGAAATTAAATGGAACTCATGGAAAATGTCACAACCGCAGGCATTCAGGCCACACTGTACTTACAGTCACCCATGGGTGCTCTAGAACCTGGAGGGCGGTGTACCTTTGATCAACCTCAACCTCCAGCATGGACCGAATCAGATTCTGCAGCGGTGAACAAACATGGGTCAGTTTTAATCAGGATAACTTTCAGGATGAAAAGGAGTTGCTGTCCGTTAAAATGCAAGCATTCACCTTTGCCGTCTCTGACACGTTATCCCAGTATGGCAGGGGGAATTCTAGCTGTCCCATTAGTATCTGATCAAACAGCACTTCTTGATCATCACTGCTCCTGTAAGCACATTGAAACAATGAAATGAAATCACAGTAGCTACAAAAGATCCAGCTGTTACACCAACCAACATGACTGCAATTAGAGTTACTCCCTAGCTGAGCTCACCCTCGAAATGGTGGGAAACCACACAGCAGGATGTAGGTGATGACTCCCGCTGCCCAGATGTCCACTTTAAGGCCATAACTATCCAAGGACAAACAAATACGGCCATCAGTGCACCTTAAGACCAAATGTCAATCAAGAAGTTTTGTTCTGGGTCTCATCTGCCTCCATCTCAACTGATGTCCTTACCCTGTTTCTGCTATGATTTCAGGTGCTACATATGTCGGGGTCCCACAGACGGTGTAAAGAGGTCCGTCCACCACGGTCGCTAAGCCAAAGTCTCCCAGTTTCAGGCTTTTGCTGCCATCTGCATGCTCGTAGACCTGCACACAAAGAGCAGTTAGATTATGACCTGGCTTGAGAGGAGCTCCTCACTGACGCTAAAATCCAATTAGTGTAAATCCGGTCCAGACACTGACTCCAAGTGCTCGACTCCTGACTGATGCATGCACACAGATAATAGCTGCTTCAGCTCTTTTCAAACTGACTAAAACCAGTGATGGAAGAGATGCTACAACAGCAGGAGGACAAGATTGTGAGGAGGTGATCAGCAGAAGGAAGAAGAGTTGGAGCGAATCAAGGGAGGCTGGAGGAGGAGGAGTGTGGAGGAGGTGAGTCAGCGAGAGTCCAGCGTGAGTGTCATCGGTTCATCGGCGTGAACTCACCAGCAGGTTTTCTGGTTTGATGTCTCTGTGCACAATGTTGAGGCTGTGGAGGTATTTGATGGCACTGGCCAGATTGTACAGCATGCCACTGGCATCTCTCTCTGTGTATCTGTTGGCAGATGTGATGGCGTCGAAAAGATCTCCTCCCTGTGGACGAAAATCAGAGGTCAGGGGAGAGGAATCAGTGTTAGTGCTGTTTAAGACGCTGACTGTTTCACCTCCAAGTCTGAACAGTTTCTGTCTTGAAAAGGCTCTCTAGAGTTTGTTTTTGTCTCCTCCCATTATTATTACTCTCGTTTTTTTATCCTTTACTTCACCCTTTTACCGATTCTCCATCATTTCTCTGTTTCGTATTCTTTCCCTCGCGCATGGATCTCACCCTTCTCTCACCTCGCTTTTATCCTCTTTCCCAAGAGGACTAAATAGAAGAGAAGCTTAAAATAGGGCGGAATCTCTTCCTCTCCTTCGCAGCACAGACTCAAGGCAGGCTGGCAGTAATCAACCTGCACAGCAGCCTGTATTTAAACATGGGACTCGTGCCACCAACCAGGCTCTGCTGCTCCTGATGGGGCCGGAAGGATTCGAAAATCAAATCTCTCAGAGGCAGCTCTTAAAAGTACATTTCAGCAATGACTTCCAGCCTTGCTGTCTGCTACAACAACCAACTCAGAAACGACGTTTACTTTCTCTGTTTAAAATGCATTTTATTTTTCCAAAAATTCCATTTTTATTTCAACTTCTTTTCAGAAGTGCAGGTGTTAAAACCTGCCCGTTCTTCATCCTCTGCCCAGCCAGCACAGTGCAGGAGCTCCTGATGGTGGGTTATCCAGGTTGCTGCGTGTTTGGTATTCCAGACATGTCGGATCTAGTTTACGCCTCTGTGCACACTCCTGATATTCCTCCTCAACATCTTCACACGCAATCGGTGTCTGTGCATGTCTTCAGACCAGAAAACAGCTTTCTTAAAATTCTTGCCAGTTTTTCCGTAAAGGGAGCATCATTAAGTCTCCCTTTGTGTTTTGTCTTTCATTCTCAAAGTGTTTCTTTACGCCTCAATCGTGCGTATCATCCTCCTCACGCGTCTGCGCACTCCCACTGCAGATTGCCTCTCATCCATATTCTGTAGTACTCTACACCACATCGCGAACAGATGGATCACATTCCTGGCTCCTGAATTATGCACAAACATCTCTCGTCTCCGAGAGCGAGAGGGAAATAAAGAATGTGACCGCATGGGCGCTCGAGGACACGAGTCCATTCCTTTGAGCTCATGCAGGGTGACTGGTTTTTTAACTTTGCCACTTTAATACCACTGCTGCTGCCTCTCCGTCATCACAGAGAATGAAAGAATATGAAGAAACCTGCTGCATGGAGAGACCATTTATCCCTTATTTTGCCTCCGCCTACCACAGTGGAATGAAGAGCAAATATGGATACATGCCTTCACCAGCTCCATCACCAGGTAGAGCTCATTGTAAGTGTCCACTTCCTCTATAAGCAGGACAATATTTGGATGTTTGACCCGGCGTAGAATGGCCACCTCATTTTGGATCATGTGCTCCTGGAACAAAGAGATGAAAATTGATCAGGCAAGAATAAAGAAAAATGCCTCACGTTGGTGTTACTAGATGTCACAGCTTCAAGGATTCATCATCTGCTGTCCACTGTGCAGTCAGGAGGCTTTCTAGCTCACCTTGCCTCTGCATTTGCCCTTGTTGATGATTTTCAGTGCGTACTCCCGGCCCGTGGAGTGCTCCACGCATTCACGCACCACCGCAAAGTTGCCGTCGCCCAGCATGCGTCCCACCTTGTAGCGCTCTGATATGTAGGGCGGCACAACCGGAACCTCATCCACCACAACCACGACTGCAAGGAGGAAACGCAACCGTTGAAAAGAGTCGACTGTCTTACAACGCTAACATAGGTAAACATGCCGATCGGGTCTGCCTGTGGATGCTTTTTGGAATATTCATCATCAATGAATTTGTACAACTTTACATTTTTTTTAGGTGTTTTTTATTTCACTTAAAAGATTATTTGTGTGTGTGTGTGTGTGTGTGTGTGTGTGTGTGTGTGTGTGTGTGTGTGTGTGTGTGTGTGTGTGTGTGTGTGTGTGTGTGTGTGTGTGTGTGTGTGTGAGGGAATGAGATGAGATGAGACATGATGTACTGATCAGATCAGGGACTGGATGCATCAGAGGTCACACATCTGAATCAGACGTGTGATATCTGCAAATATCTGCATCTCCTCTGCCCACGGACGGGAGATTCATGCTGCATTCAGCGCACTCCTCACCTTCGTTCACGGCTCCATCTCCATTTTCCACTGAGCTGGAAACTTTGGTGGAAGACAGAGAGGCGGAAGAGCCCTGGGAACCCTGCAGAGAGGGCAGACGACAATTAAAAAGTGTGTTGTTCCCCAAAGATCTTCAGCAAAGCACAGAAAACAGAATCGTCTGCAAGATGGCAGCCTAAACAAATGTCCAAAAATAGACATGACACGGTAGAGCGCCGTCCTCAGAAAAAGCCTCATCTGCCTTTGTGTCTGCAGGCGTCTTGGACTGCCCTGTCTTGTGTGGGTCTATTAAAGCTACCGAGCTGAAGTTACTGGTTACAAACTCACACGGTTACAGAGGAGTGCACCTCACTAAACACGGAACATTAATAATTCCTACCTGTTATTCACTCCTCATGTCCACACTTAATAATGCAC
Source organism: Arothron firmamentum (assembly GCA_016586285.1). Lineage (NCBI taxonomy): Eukaryota > Metazoa > Chordata > Actinopteri > Tetraodontiformes > Tetraodontidae > Arothron > Arothron firmamentum. The sequence goes on from BJFM01001618.1 coordinate 147,424, forward strand.
ACAGAGGTGACGAAGCAAAGGTGGATGGAAAGCCTCTTTCAGCCGGCCGAGTCGGAAACGATTAAGGCGAACGCGAGTGGCCGAGAAGCGGCGTCCACATCCGTCTGTCAACAACAGCTCATTACGCCCCGCACCTCCCAGCCTCCTGTCTGGTTGTCATGGAAGCAGCAGAGGTGGGGAGCAGGGGTCTATTCAGGGCTGTAAATGAGAATCCGCCCGTCTCCAATTTGCGTCTTTTCTCCGCTCCTGTCCACCCTCTTTTCTCCTTCCTTCCCTCTTTCAGCTACATTTAGGACAATCTGAGGGCCCCTCATTCGTCTTCCTGTCAGGGCTCTTACTTTTCTCATTTGTAGGAATGCACATTTTTCACACATTGAATATCTATCTTTTCTCCCTCTGATTCGTCTCAGCTGGTGGTGAAATATCTCCTGGTGAAAAATCTTTGCGGGTTGGGGTTGTATTAAAGTTTTTAAAGCCTGCAGGTGCAGCCAGTGATTAAATATAGTACCTCTAAAATAAATCAACAGGTCTAACAAGAGCGCAAAGGTGGCCAGTTTTTGAAAGCCAGTGCCAGTTCTTGTTTACTCGAATCTCTCATTTGCATGCAGGTGGACTCCTGCATGTCTCGCACAACGAATCCACACACCAGTCTGCCGCCACTGCATTTGTAACAGGATAACAGCTGCCGTCAGATTGGTCATCGTGATCCAGGCCTGTTTAAAAGTCTCTGTCGGTCTGGGATGCAGCTCGGGGTCCGTGCAGAGCTAACTGTCAAAGGGACAATGACAATTTAAAAAAAAACAACTTTTGCAGAGTGGAGCAGCTCTGCATCTCTGTCCAAGTGGCTGTCAGTTCTTTTTCTCATCTGCGCTGCTGCCCGCTCAGAGCAGGTGATTGTGGCTGCGAGTCGAGCTGAATTTGATTTACGTAAGAGCGCTTTTAGTTGGGCTTTCAGCAGAATCCATTCGGTGTGTGCGAAGCCTCGTGACCCTCCTCCTCTCTATCCAATCACAACCTTTTCTGCTCTTCATTTCCCACCCTGACTTGTAAATTTGCCTCTCCTGTGCCCCTTATCTCACAACCAGCGAGTCGCTCTCTTTTTCAACCTCTATCTCTTCCTGCCACCGAGGGAAACAAAATGCTGTTGCTGTGGAAACCGCTTCCAGAGAGGCAGCTTATGAGACTTCCAGCGTGCAGACAGAAGCCTATATATGGCCATTTCCTGTCTGAGCACCAACAGATGGGTACAGCCCTCGATGAACATCGAGCCTTTTAATCAGACAGATGGAGCGACAGACAGAGAGGCAAAGAGGCAACGGAAAGAAAGAAAGATAGGAATAAAGATGGACGGGGTCTAGACTGATCATTAGATCTGGCAGCAGCTGTCTTGTCATCGTCAGGACGTCCGATTTGTGTTGCACATTGCAACACAGAGCATCCCTGGCACTGCATCTGTGCACTGTTGCTCCGGTTATGTCTGCTGCACTAAAAACACACTCTGACACACCTTTTACATCACGGCCGCAGCAGCTCTGACGGAGGGCAGCACTCAGCAGATGAATACTGATCAGCACATGAATGGAAACTAGGCAGGATGTCCGCCCCGACCTCACCAGCCGTGCGTCATGTCCGGAGCCTTTTGTTATTACATTGTAATTGTTGGAAAAAGAAAAAAAAATCCAATCCATCAAGTGTAGAATCCCTGACTTGTAAATGCCACCACACATTTACACAGACGGGCGTCACACTCTGGACGTGTGCTCAGAGCAACTGCAAATCTGATTATGGAACCAGTCCCCAAACCTCGTTTCCCTCTGCCCGAGACAAACCACCCTTCTGAGCAACATTTCTTTTCACTTTCGCTGTCAGGTAATATCCAACTAGAATGAAATTCATTGGTGTGTGCTCCAGAGAAATAAATCCAAGATTCAATATAAAAGAGTACTTTGTCCCCCTTCAAGTTCCTCCTCTACCCTTCATGAGTACAAACGATACAAGAGATAATATATCTCCTATTCTGGCGTCTAGACGGGCGACAAACGTAATCTTTTGGAATCTCGTCTAAAGAGATCGGATTGGGGATTCAGAATCTGCTCTACAAGCTGAAAAGGTTTCCGATCGCAATCTGCCAGGACTGCAAATCCCAGGGAAGCTCCAAATGTGTGATTAAATTAAACAGAGAAACACCACCACTTCCCTGGAAACCAGCAAAAAGGGGAATAAGAACAGGGCAGATGAATGGGACAGGAGGACCGTGTGTACGTGAAAGCATTGCACAGCATGAATGAGAAGAAAAAGAAGACAAAAAATGAAAATGAAATGACAACAAATTTAATAATGACATCAACAAAATGAATACAGCGAGCAATAAAAATACAAATGGGGACAAACGAGCCAAAAGCAGCTGGCAGCTTTAACCAAGAAAGAAATCCCAATGAGGGGATAATGAGGCCAATATCAAGTTAAACTTGTGTTTTTGGAGAGTTTGGTTTTTTGTAATTTCATGTCTCACGTGCTTTTAAACAGCAGTGTGAACACCACCTCAGCAAACGCTCGTGTTGGAAACTTGTGACTTTCTAAAGATATGTAAATTTGATCCGAAAGATTTCATGTTGGCCATCAGCCTCTTGCCACTGCCAGCCGCTTTTGACAGGTGTGAAAACAAAAATTGGACAAGCCGTCTAATGACATCAACACAACATGAAATAAGAAACTTAATACAGAAAAAAAACCAATAATAATGACTTGCCACACTCACTGGGAGGAGACAATTTCAAGTTCATAACCAGCACATTCGCCTCCAGTCTGCTCTCACTCTCTAACTCTCTCCATCACTCTCTCTCTCTCTCTTTCTCTATCTCTCTCTCACTCACTCACACACATACACACACACACACACACACACACACACACACACACACACACACGAACACAGACGCACAAACATAATTTACATAATGTTTCTTCCAAACAAAAATACGATGGTGACAATGAGAGGTGGAGCATGCAATTCACAGGATTTTGGGCATGAATGAGTCAGTGGTGAGATGAAACATAGTGTAGTTGTCAATAAGCATTCCTCTGTCCTGCACACACACACACACACACACACACACCAAATACTACCCGACACCTTTCATTCTTCCCTCCTCTATTCATCTCTATCATTCTGCCAAATGTTTTAACGACTTATGTCTTGACTGTTGCAGCTGAAACCTCTCCAGTCTGTTTAATTGTTCACTTTGTACTTAGTTGTCAGAAATTGCAATATTTAAAGGGCACAGCTGTATTTCTTTGCGGGGTTAATATATTAAAACAATAGAGATGAACACGGCCTGCAAATGGACCTCAAAGGGACTATAGTGGGAGCAAAGGCGATGAAGGACTTGGGGAATGTAGGCCATTTTTGCATGTTTCTGTTGCTGATTCGGTTGCACATCCTGAACCACTCACACGGTTATCTTACATGAAACCGCCATTTCAGACAATTGCCTCGACATGCTGTTTCCATATGTGTGCGGTGGATGCTAGTGTGACCCATTTTCATGTGGCGTCCTGCACCGGAGAGCAAAGTGCCTGTAAGTGTTGGAACACGGAGCTCAGAGAGGGAAACTAGCGCTGTAGCGTATGTGGTTGTAGGTCAGTGAGCCTCTCTGGCTGAGTGGGAAACAGTCGCTTTCAGTTTTAGCAGGACTCATGGATGGAGCCTCGGGTCTTGTGTCATGTATATTATATATTTATTTCCTAATCATTTAGCCCATAATAAATGATTTTCCGTGTGTACACAAAGGTGGTGAAACAATCTGTAGAAATAATGTGAGAAACTTGGGGCCTGGTTCTTAAAGAAGATTAGCATTAATCAAAGAGGGAATATAGGGAATATAATTTCCTCTGTGTGAAGTTAATACCCTCTCATATGGGAAAGTGAGGGGGGGATGGTGGAGCGGGCTGGATGGGAGAGACGCGGAGCGAAATTAGAAACTGCCAGGCGAGAAAGACGCAACTGCTAACAGGGAGGATAGAGAACGATGTAAGACGGGAAGGAGGGAATGGTGTCGTCGTAAAGCTGCAGAGTGGAGTGGAGAGATAATTGACTGCCAGGCCTCCTCCTCATCTTCCAGCCCGACTACTGCAGGCTGAGCGTCAGACAGGACGAGGAGGGAAATAATCTCTCGCTGAGCAACACGCACTCAGAGAAGGAAACCGGCACAGGGGTCACCGCGTTATTACAATAAAAATTTCGGTTCCTAATGTTAAATGAGAAAGTTCAGCGGAAGCAAAAAGCCCGGCAGCGTGGTCGCACAAGGAGAAATTTGTCCTCATTACGTCTGGTTGGACAGCGTTCACCTCTCTGACCTGCCACTTCTCTGGACTGTGTCTGGGACACTGGAGGACTCAGCAGAGCCCTGCAATTGTCTCCATTAAGCACCGCGCATGGAAAAGAATCTGTCCGTGCGCTTTTCAACAGTTAGTGTTCTAACGGAGCCTCTATTAGACCGTGCTCTGTTAATTGCAGCCACTAAACATCTGATTTGATGCCGCTGAGCGACTGAATAAATATAACATCACCACTGGGTGGATTCGGCTGCACCATCACTCTGATTCTTCCTGCCATTTATTGTCCTGTTAAAAATTCCAATTAACTTTCTTGACCTTTTCGCCTAAAAAAAACCACTTTTCTGCAAACAGCCTGAATAGCTACAAAATAAATCTTCACTTTACCACCTGCCAGGTGGAAAATGAGTGCACAAATTGAAGCGGGTTTCACGGAATAAGCCTTTAAAAAGCCGACACCTCCAGGAAAAGGGGAGCACAACAGAAAAGACAGAAAGGTGACCCTTCCACTACAGCTCATGTATGTCAGAGAGCTGCGAGAAAACAGTCTGATTAACACTGAGGGTGATGTTACAAGCTCAATTCTTCCACAGCTTCACACACACACAAACGCACACACACGCACACACACGCACACACACGCACACACACACCCAGATGAAGTCAATAAATGTTTGAATTGCATGCTCCCTCTCAGCACAGCAGACCTTCTGCTACATTTGCAGACAGCTTTACAGAATACGTTGTATCTGAATCCCAGATCCTCTCTTTCCAATCAGCTACATAAAACGTTGTTGTTACTTTAACTGTTCCAACATGACCAGAATAATAATGACTACAAAACGGGCTTCTAAATACATGAAACAGACATATACAAAATAAAATCACTTGATTACGAAATACGTTATTGAATAGGTGCTTCTTCCTAATGCTGTCTTGCAGCAAACAGGATGTAAACCACTTTTTCTAGATTAAATGGACTTGAAGTTGTGAGGCAGCCAACCATCCATCCCAACTCCAAACTGAACGCTGCACAAATTGCTGGCTCACAGATGTCTTAAAGTCCCGAAAAATGTATTTGTCAGTAATTTAAAGCTACCAGAGAGGCAGACGGGAAGAACAGGGGCGGCGTACATGAAAATGGAATCATCATTAAAGGAGAGGAAGAACTCTTTCCACTGCAAAGGAGCTGTGAGCGGTCAAAGGTCAGAGCCCCACCGCTCTCAGTGACATTATCCATGTTTCCTTGTTGTGGTTCTTCGTGTTCTAGCGAGTCTAAGATGTCGGCCTATGCTCAGTCGCGGCTTTGTCTTTTTCCTGAGAACATAAGCAATGTGGTAGGTTTAGTGGCACTAACAGCCAACACTGTGTGTGTGTGTGTGTGTGTGTGTGTGTGTGTGTGTGTGTGTGTGTGTGTGTGTGTGTGTGTGTGTGTGTGTGTGTGTGTGTGTGTGTGTGTGTGTGTGCGGGCGCGTGTCTCTGCTTTCTTTATTCTGGACTTACCTGGCGACGGCTTAAGCTGCCCGGGCTGGTCGGAGAGGGGCTGGGAGACTTTCCCGAGTGAGGGGTGGAAAGCTGACTGGCCGGCGTCCCGTTCACTGACGGAAGAGAAAGAGGGAATGTTAAAATAGCTGATGGGATGGATGTGAATGTTTTCTGGAACAGTCATGAGTGTCTAAAAAAGCCACCCACACTTCCGCCCTCAGCATCTATCCATTCACATGAATGGGGCAGAGGAGGTAGAGGAGGAGGAGAAGTGGGCGAGAGGGAGAGAAAGGAAAAGAGCACTCAAACGAGTCGATGCTGCTCTTTTTATAACAACAGACAAAATAAGAATCCTGCTGCTCAAAGTTGGAATAATATTTTTAGGGTTTCTTCAACTTTAGCCGACACACAAACCAGGCTGCCAACACCCCCCCCCCC
>BJFM01001619.1:617-50387 GCA_016586285.1 Arothron firmamentum
CTCCCTCGTCACTCCCTGTTCACTCCCTCTACACGCTCTGTTCACTCCCTGAACACGCCCTGCTCACTCCCTGTTCACTCCCTGTTCACTCCCTCTACACGCTCTGTTCACTCCCTGTACACGCCCTGTTCACTCCCTGTTCACTCCCTCATCAGTCCCTGTTCACTCCCTCTACACGCTCTGTTCACTCCCTGTACACGCCCTGTTCACTCCCTGTTCACTCCCTCATCAATCCCTGCTCACTCCTTCTTCTCTCCCTGTTCCCACCCTCATCACTCCCTGTTCCCTCCCTTGTCACTCCATGTACACACCCTGTTCACTCCCTCTTCACTCCCTCGTCACTCCCTGCTCACTCCCTGTTCACTCCCTCGTCACTCCCTGCTCACTCCTTATTCACTCCCTCATCACTTCCTGCTCACTCCCTGTTCACTCCCTCGTAACTCCCTGTTCACTCCTTCGTCACTCCCTGGTCACACCCTCTTCACTCCCTCTTCCCTTCCTCTTTATTCCCTCTTCACGCCCTGGTCACACTCTTTTCACTCCTTCGTCAAGTATAAGACGTTAAAATATATGTGTGTGAAATTTCATAACATTACGTTCATCGATGAAGGAGAAACCACGAGTTAAAAACTCCATACACAACCCCTATTAACACATGTTCACAGCAGCCCCTCCCCTCTCCTCCCCACAGCAGCCCCTCCCCTCTCCTCTCACACTCACAGGAGCCAGTGACGTCATGCAAAAACCCCAATCCCTATTAAAAAGAAAAGTCATAGCACAACATTCCAGAATTTTCCACACGTTTTGAGGTATGGCTCATGTCGGTGCAACAAAATCTGTAGGAGGAGATATGCGCCAAACTTTTTGACGCAATAATATTTATTTTTTTTAAAAAGTACTTCCTGTTTAGTGTAAGAATGAGAACTTTTTTTTTAGTTTTTTGGTGATTTTTTTTGGTGCCCGTTCGTCGAAGGGCCTTGAAACTTCACATACAAGACCGCCTCATCCGGACGCACGTTTTAGTGTATGTTTTGGCCGTGTGCGCCCTACGGACGCGAACATATCACGGTTTAAGGGTTTTTTAGTGCTTGAGGGGAGAGCGTGCACTTATTCCCCCTTTTTCCGTCGGGCCCGCTAGGCTTAGAACCTGTGTGCCTAGGAGGCACACAGAATAAACTGTTTGCCGCATGCGTCCTAAACCTGTGGTGATGTCTCCCTCTAGTGGCATACAAGAGAAGCGCGTTTCATCGCTAGTTCATCGCTGTCCATCACAGAATCATGGCAGGGAAATTGTGAATGTAATGATCGTTTCACTAAATATATTTCGCGTAAATTACTGTGGTAGAAAATCTGTAAAAAGTGGGGATGAAAGCGGCAAAAGAAAAGTAACAGGAAAACGGTTAGAAAACACCAACATAATGAGACTAAATAATATAACATGAATCGTGCAAAGAAAAAGCAACGTATGTCAATCGCGTCTATAAATTTTACTGCGGAGATATCTGACAATAATTCGTCTACCTTTTCATTGGGAAAGAAATCAACCAGTTGCAAATGTCTCACCTTGAAACAGATGCTTTTTTTTTCTCAGGATGCTCCCTTCCAGACAACCGTTAGGACCAGTTTTGCTGCAGACACTTATCATACTTCAGGTTTTCTCAAACAATATAACCAAGAAGTCAGCGTTCGATTATTTATTGAAATCTGTAATAAAGCAGTAGAGATTAAAAATAAAATTTAAAAAATCTATGTAATTGGGTGGTGTCTCATTCGGTGCCACATGTTGTTTCGATAAAGGTGAAATTTAAAAAAAAAATCATCTCCTGTTGGAAAAGAAACAGACGGTTAAAAACAGTCAAACAAACAAACAAACACCAATCAGCATCAGATTTAAATGAGAACAGGATATCACCCAGGCGTATATGTCTCCTGATCAACACTTGTAGAGAGTGTTCAGCCTGGTGATGTCGTTGCTGCTCATCTCAGTGGCCTCTCCAAACTGGATGTTGGGGTTGGGGATGGGAGCCATGGTGGGCTGACCGTTCTTAGAGAATGCATACCTGAAAATAGCACGAAAGAGTCCTGCATGAGAATTACCATGAGGGCATAATGGGCTGCAGCAACATCTGATCTAATTATCTTTGTTACAACTTCATTTACTGGAATCCAGCTGCATGAATCCACCTTATTAATGCTGCTAAATATAAAACACACCCCAACTGTTGATGCTGTATGCTCGGATTAATTGAAATAATGTAATTTCACTGAATTAATTTTGAAGCCATATACTTTAAATGATTTAATGAGGGGTTTGGTGGCTGACCTGTGGTACTGCATGACAGAATTGTAGTCGTAGGGTGTGTTCAAGTTCAGGGTGTTCAGTTTGTCGAATGCGTACGCCAGACCTGCAAGTAAAAAACCAAAAAAGCCACATGATCCCTCACATATAAATGTCTCTATTAAAGTCATTCATGGTCAGAAATCTCATATAATATACAGGCGTGTATTTTATAATGTAATAATGCCAGCACACAAACTTGTTCATCATCTATATGTCATAATTTCTAAATATTGAACCGCTGGAGCGACACTACCTATGCGCAGTCACGCAGATTCCACATTTTAGTGTTATTGAACCAACTGCATAAAGTATCTGCACATGTTCCAAAGGCAAGAGAATTAGAGTCTGACTGAAGAGGTGCTGACCTGGCTGGATGTTCTCCCACACGACGCGGATGTAACTGTCCCTGTCGGAGCGACACTGTTCGTGGTGGAAGCCGAGGGCGTGGAGCAGCTCATGCTGGACGGTGCTGTGGTAAATGCAGCCCTGGCGATCCAGAGACAGGGTCTGGGAATAACCCCGGCGACCCACGTACGAGTAACACCTGCATGCAGACAACAGTCGCAGCAGCAACCTAAGTCATGATCGAAGAAAAGGTTCATCGCTGACAATATCTGCTTTGATCTTCCGTCATCGTGCTTTGATTTTTACCACAAGTGAATTCATATATTGCAGAAGCCCTTTATTTCTGAAGGTGTGGAAGAAAATGAAACCCGTTTATGCATGTTTGTTACCCGTTGTCTGACATGATGTTCAGGAAGTCTCTCTGGTTCGTTCGGGGGATGAAGCGGATGCAGGAGAACTGGTGGAAGGACACCAGGCCGTGCTCGATGATGGCGCGCTCCCGAGAGGCTGAGGAGACGCGAGAATCACTTTCACTTTCGAATAAGAATTGTACCCCTTCAGAAATATTGCGTCTTTGCGTGCGGACTTAATCCACTTCCTTTTTAAAAATATACACAAATAAATCCGAGAGTGATAGAAAATGAATGTAAAAATTACGATAACTGAGGGGGATTAAAAAGCATCCAATGCTTACAGTAATGTGAGGCAATGACGTAGGGGACGTAGACCTTTCCATCAGAAGACTTGCCCCACATGCAGTCGCGGGATGTGCAGATATCTGCATTTCTCTCGTTTTCACCGTCGTAGGCGATGTCATCGATGACCAGCGGCCCGCCCGGTCTGCGCACTGCAGGACGAGGACACCAGCAACCAGTGATGTGGATCATTCAGTACAGACAGTCAGAAAAGTTCTGCTTTTCGTTCCTGTGAGTTGGCGTGTTGCATTATGACCGTCATCATCTTACCAACATCTTTGTTCGCTCTCCACAGCAGCTCAGAGACAGGCAAATCCTAAAGAGGAGGAAATCTTTAATACACTTTTAGTTTATTTCCAAACGTATACATGTGATGCCAGCAAATAAGGTTTATGTAAAACCGTAGTTAAAATGTATTTAAAATATTTTCCAATAAACAAAAATATAGAGACCATAACATCAAATGACTGATAACTAAGGCTTATTTTTGTGCTAAATGCTGATAAATCTTTCAATAAATCCTTTTTAATTTGTTAGGGTCAGAAAACCTCTCACCTTCTCTTCAGCCCAGGAGCAGCTGGAGGCCGTGAGGAGGAAGAAGAGAGCAAGCGTTCTTTTGAAGGAGGCCATGTTAGCGGGTGGACACCGTTAACGCCTGCCTGTTTATAAAGCCAACAAGGGGATCAGATAGCTTGGAAACACATTGCCGATTCTCAGCTTAACTAAATAAAATGTTTGTGTTGGCAAAAACTGCTCTGGAGACTCGGTGAGACGGACAGACCTCTGGACACCTGTTAACGGAGAGTTGAGCACTTGTTGAGCTTCGTACATTTAAAAACAGGCTGAAGGCTTTCAAATTTTGATCAGATTAAACAAAAAAAAGTTTGGACGGGTCCAAGATGAGCGTGATGCACAAAAAAGGCACAAATCTGGGGGCTTACAGTAAATTTCATCATTTATTTAGACATTGATAAGAGCAGCAAAACGGCAACAAAAAAAATCAACTGGGTGCAGAAAAACTTCCTAAATTTTCCCTTAAATTTTTTCTGAAATTTAAATGCGTTGTTAAAAGGCTAATCTGATAAAATCTCTGGATTAACTTCATTGGTTAGTGGAATCTTCGCAGACACGCTGCAGAGGTGGTGATCAGAAGGAGAGGTTGATGAGAGGAGCCGCGTTCTCACTCTTGCTTTCTGGACTCCACTTGATGAGCGGAGAGCTCAGGTCGATCAGCTGCTGGGACAGCAGAGAAAAGATGTTCTTCCGCAGCGTTTTCAGACTCGTTGCGACAAGCAGGAGAGGCGGAGGTTTACCTGAGTCCCGGTGCAGGACTTGTTGCTGGTTCGGATCAGGTTGGGAGTGTTGGTCAGGTCGATGAGTAGTTTCTCCTGAGGCTGCAGAATCGGAGCAGGTAGATCCAACAGGAGGACCTACAGAGAATTCATTTTTCCCAAATCACTTTACTTATCCCTGAAAATGTGGCAGGATGCCAGCTCTGCAACTGGCAAAGTGGTCATGTGACAACAATGACCTAGTTTTGTGTCGATACACTGATTTTTATCACTGGAGAAGTCATCTGGAACCAGTTAAGAGCTGAACGTGTGATCCCACCAACCGCTGCTGTAAAGCCAGCAGCACCTGCACAATTTCCTTCAGCTAACTCAGAACTGTGGAGATAATTATCCTGAATATTCCCTTTCATCGTTAAAAAAAACTTGCCTTTTATTTGGCCTAAATCTGTCGCATCGAAGAATTTTTTTAAACACATAACTGGGCTTGAAACATGGGTGATCGTGTGTGTGTTGTTGTTTTAACCTCGTGTGTCTTATCGTTGCTCTCCTCTGTAGTTTCCAGTTCAATCAGGTTCCTGGTCTCAGCCTCGCGCTCCTCGTGCGTTGCTCCAGATTCTGTGCTCTCTGATTGGTCAGGCTGGGGAGGACTTGATGAAGTCACAGTAGGAAGCTCCTCCTCCTCCTCCTCCAGACAGAAGGGCTGGATGCTGGGATCATCAGCCTCAATGCTGGGATCACTGGGCTCTGGCTCCTGCCCGGCTGTGGAATTAAGGCTACAAAGAAACACCAATTAAGCACAAAATCACGTGCTGTCATGGTAACAAGCAGCGATATCTGATCCAGAAGGGCTATATCCCATCAATCCTCGTTTATGTTAACAGTCTAAAGAATTTCACCTGCAGCTCGGCTCTTTGTCACCAGAGTTGGCTTCTGGGGTCAGGTCTGCCTCGGGTTTGGGTGGTGGTTCTGTGAGTTTGGATTGATTGGTGGGCGTGGCAACAGGGATAGTGGACATCCTGCGCCTCACTGGGGTCGGGAGGGCAGACAGGCGACCCGTTTTAGCCTGCAATGGCTTGTAGATGCCAGTAGAGGGGGTCAGAGGACCAGCTGAGGGCTTCTGAGGAAGACTGCAGAAGAGATGAAGACGTCAATGATTTGAGCCAGGTCACACGTTAAACATTTCTTTAATAGTCATTATTTATTTACCTGTCCATGCTGCTCACAGATACATATCTCTTTGGCTTCAACATCTTGGAGTCTATAGATAAACAAAGCACGCAGATATCAACACTCCTGGAGCTTGCAAAAGGAAATAAATGAATGAAATTTGTTTCAATAATGCCAGCTGTGCTATGACATCAGCTTACCATCCCCGTGGTTGAGTCCTCTGACTCCTGCACTGGTTGTTGGTAAAACGAGTGCCTCAGGTTTAGGTTTGGCCTTTAATCCGCCCTGAGACACGGTTGTGGATGTGACAGGAATGGAGCCACTCTTCTCCAAAACTCTCTTGGTGGGTGTGACTTCTGCTCTCTTCAGGGGTGTGGCCTGCTTGGCCTGTGTGGACAGCGAGCGGCATCTAGAGATGGACGGCGCAGACTCTGCAGCAGCATTGATGGTGGAGCGGCGTGCTCTGCTGGGATTCACAGGCCTGCTGACACTGCTGGGGGCGGGGCCAGTGGAGCCACACACACTCCGATTCAAGGAAGCGTTCAGTTTACCTGAAGAGACAACGTCTGAATTACAATTTACTGCTTCAGTGTCATGAATTTTTATGGAGAGAGAAACATGCCTTTAGCAGGGGATAGAGATATGCTGGAGTTGAAGCTGGACACCGATGATGATGATGAAGATGTGTTTTTCCTCTCGATTACCCTCCTGCTCTGAAGAGGTGAAGCTTTCACAGTTGGCAGTTTCTTCACAGTAGCCTGATAGAGAAAACACATTTTCATGCAGATTCAGTAATACTATAACAAAAGATAGACACATAACAGGACCTTGGAGACATTAATCTTTACCTTGGTGGGTGGAGCCAGATTGCGTTTTCCCGGCAGACTAGAATTGATGGAGGAGTCACTGATGTCAGATGCCACACTCGCAGAATCAGACAGCAGATCCTCACTCGATTCTGCCCTCCTGGTGGGGCTACACTTTCGACCGACCATTGGCTGCAACAAGAAAACACACGATCATTAACATTTTTACCGAAGATGTAAGGAGCGCTTCCGCAGGTCCTTCATCCCAAACACCGTCAGACTGTTCAATGCTGCACTATAAATCTGTAACAAGCACTTTATGGCCTCTTGTCATTCCATTTATTTACTTTATATGGTTATTTTGAGGCTGCTTTATATTCATATTCACCTGTGCAATAACACCTCACCACTGCACATCTAAATGGGTGAGGCTGCGTATGTAAATACTGTTTTCCTTTCTTTTTTCCTCTTATCACTAATGACTATTTATTGTACTTTTTTTGTTTTTGTGTTTGTTTTCTTTATTATGAAGTGTTTCTTTAAGATTGTTGTTGAGCTACTGTAACAGTTAAATTTCCCCACTGTGGGATCAATAAAGATCTTGTGTTATATTTACTCAGAATCATTCAATAACAATTTCCTCTAATGGAGATGCTGGACCATAAAAGAACTCATGCTTACTCTTGGGGGCTGTAGTCTGCTTTTTTCCACTTTGCGCTTGGTGGTAGATGTGGAAGCCGCTGGTGCAGCCGGTTTACTTGGCAGCACAACACCTAGCGGTGCTTTTCCTCGAAGCGCTGTCCTGGGCTGAGACCTGGCCCTGGCCACGGGGCTGGAAGTACTTAACCTGGTAGCAGAAGCTGGTTGGACTATTGATTTTGGGTTTGCAGAGGCACGCCGGGTAGATGAAGAGTTGGTGTTGATGCTTCTTCGTAGCAGGCCCTGCCGAATAGCTGGTGGCAGCTGTTTCAGAGGACTGTCTTGCACACAGAAGGTCTCTCGTTTAATGGGACTGAGCACCCTGTTGGACTGCTCAAAGACATTCAGCTTGGCCTCAGAATCCTGGACAAACTCTTCTGGCTGTGTCACCACAGCAGATGTTGTGTTATTATCCTTATCACCCTCACTGTGTGAATGACTCAGTTCACCACCCTGTAGCTGACTGGCTAGTCTGTGGGCTTCCTGGCAGACAGCCTCCAGCTGATCCCCACTCAGCGGACTCCAGCTTGCACGCAGTTGTCCACCACTGAGCTGTGTCTCCACATGAACAGATGCACACCTCTCATTATGACTGACTGGCTCCACAAACACCTCATCTTCATCTCCATTTGAGCTTCAGAGCAGAGAGAGAGAAGTCATCAGCTGATTCCGATTTCACCTATTTGTGCTAACATGTTTTGCGGAAATGATGGAATAATCCAGTTGATTTAAGTACATGTAGTGCACCAGCAGGTGGCACTGTTTACACAAAACTGCACTTTAGCGATGCTATTATGTAGGCTAGGCTTATATATTTCATTTAAAAACGCCACACAATCATGTAAATCTTAACGAAGTAAAACTTATTACGTTAAAGCTAATATGCAAAAGTAGCTTTAGCAGTGACACTTGCTATTCAATTTTCATAAAAAGGTTCTTTGCAGGCCAAAAGTGACTACATGGACAGATTCAGGAGATACAAAGGCATGTTTTAAGATATAAATCCTATTCCTAATGATTACTCATTTTCTTTTAACTACTTTTAAGCGCTGAAGCATAGCAAGTCATCCTGAAACGACTGATACAAATAGAACGAGGGAAGCACTATTTTACTGACACTGTATGAAGATCGCAGCGCACTTGTAGCTTTATTACAAAAACGTGATGTTAGGTCGTTTCCTACCTGGCAGGTGACATAGAAACATCAAAATCAAACTTCTCCTCGTGTAGGAAGAACAGATCTGGTTGGACAGACGCACAGAGTAAATAAACAACATAAACGAAGCTTTATATTTTCAAAGTGAAGGCAATACCGGAAGCTAACTTACCATTGCTAGCTCGACAGTCCATCCTGCTGGTGGCTCTTCTCAGTATAAAACAAATGGATTCATTCAATTCTTACGTCACCCTAAAAACAAACAATATTTACACGAAAATAAGTAAATAAAAGCAGAATCTACTTTAAGTGTTGTTCCAAGTTTTTATCCCCGTAAGCCTCGTAACGTGTCAGCCCACTAGCTAACATTAGCTTCGCAAACTTTACTTAACAGGAGGATTAAAGATTTAACATTTAACACTTAACAGCGTCTTCACTCACACACGGCCTATGTTCAAGTAGTGATCCCCTTTAACCCGAAGTTCCGATGAAAAGTAGCAACAATTTTTTCTGCTTTGCGTTCAAAGTGCAAAAAGCAGAAAAGACACAACCGTGCAGGTTATTCAAATCTCCTGCCCTGCGGTCACATGACTACGTCGAAGTTCACAATTGGTTGGTTAAAAAATAAATAAATTACAAAGCATTGCATCATGGGGTTGTAGTCCAAAGTGCCAAATCTCTTTTCCGCGTTTTAAAATGTATACAGTACTGTATTCGAATATGATTAACTGGGGGGAAAAAAGAGAAAAAAAAGACTAAATTACTAATAAAACAAAATAAAGTGGAAGTCTTACTTTCTGATTAGGTTTTGAAAATGCAGAAAAATACAACATCAGAATAAATGCTGATATTTTCAAGCAGACAGTAAAAATGAGTGATTATAATATGAGTGATAATTTGACCACCCGGTCATTACATTGCGGATCGGCTTCTAACGAGCAATACCATTCTAAATCTATAATACAAATTAAGCAAGGGTGGTTCTCAGAATTCTAAATAAACAAAATAAAACAGTGTGAAGTGTTTACTGACTTAATTTTATGAATGAATGAATTTGTTTATTATCCCGCAAAGGGGAAATTGCAGTGTCCCAGCAACAGCATGCATAGAAGAAATAAATAATATTTATTTCTTCTATGTATGCTGCTGCTTATGAGAGAGAACCTTAAACTTACAAAGTTTACTTTCTGACTCCAGAGTCCAGAAGGGACCAGACAACGGGTAAGACTCATGAAGCCCATAAATATTATGTTCGTGCCCCTGAAAAGTTGCACACTGCATTTTAAAGTCATTGTATGTAAGCAGATTTATTACAAAGTAAGAATCTGTCACATAACAAGTTCACATAACAGAAGTGGAAACATTGGAAATAGACGGAAGTATTGAAACTCTGGGTGTTAGTATAACAATGATGAATCATAGACATGTTTGATAAAACATTACAGCACTTGCAGATCCATGTTTAAACGACCAGAAGGTTTTATCCTCTGCAGCCAGCACAGTTTCACAGCAGACCCCAAAATAACTCGGTAAATTTGACAAATAGAGTTGTGCATCTGTTCTTGAGATCGGGGTAACAGTCAGAAAATCCTGTCAGGCATTCCTTCCTACAGGAACAGCTTCATCAACATGGATGATGTGCCATGTTTGATATTTTCCAGTGTTCAAGGATGGAAGCAAGGATTAAAATATGGTCGAAGCAGTTAAACGAAAGAGCATCACCACTGCTTCCAGTGCCTTATCCTGTAGTGTCCTTCTTCTTATGAGGAGACCTGGCTTGAACTCAAGATCCCAATATCTTAATTGCAAGATCTGTACCTCAGTTGTTCACTTGGGAATCGTCTGCACTATGACAACTGAGATCATCTTCATGTCGTCTTCCAAACTTAACAGGATAACTTTGTCCTGCCTGTATTGTTTTTGGTGTCCAGGTGACAAACTGGGTCAACAGAGCTTGGAACTGGTCCACTATTGAACCAGCTGCAGCTGGCAGCCAAACGCAGACAGCCAGGTAATCACTGCAGACAACTGTGTGCCATCAATGTCCACATTGTAACCAGTAAGGTCAGCCTGTTCCGTGGAATGGATTCAGCTTGGGAACCTTCCAACAGTTTACATGTCTGGTTAAACCCTGCAGGAAGTGTGGGGGTTGTTGGCTGTTGTTCACATGAAGCATAAACAGTGAAAGTACAGACATTAAAAAAACCTTTAACCATTATCTCACATCTAATGACTTACATGGGGAAAAAAAGGTGGATGACATGTTGCTACAACGTTCCATCTTATAAAAATCTAGCAGGGATCGGGGTTGACAGTGCTGCCATCTTGTTGTAGAGTTCTCATTTGCAGCAGCAACAGTCCTAAATGGAATAAGAACCTCTGCCTTGAAGCTCTCACTCCATTCATCTTTGTTATCTATTAACACAATCAAACATTGTGGTCTGTAAGTTTTTACTTATAATAATTTTTATTAAACTCCAACTTTAGACATTTACCTTATATTCCTCTGGCTACAAACACAAGTAATAACAAGGTCCCGTACACTCCATTAAAACTGGCTGTCTCTAAACATTTAAGTCACAGACACAAATCTAATCATACCCAATGTCCTCAGCTCATATCGGCTCTGCTGACAAATGCTGCAGATTAAAACAAACTATGTCTGAACATGAATATGAATATTTACAGGGAAGAAGCACATCACATACTCACAAACACTTTTTTCCCCTAAACAACAGCTGAAGAGTTCATGTCTAGTGAAATAAGGAAGGAAGTATCAGTCTGTGTGAGTCTGCTGTCCCCAGAAAAGACAAACTCAAACAGCCTGGAAACAGGCCTGCTTCCTGGATTTAAAAAAAAAAAAAAACCACACAAGTAGATTCCTTTGGAAGATCGATCAGATCAGTCAGTTTTTGAAATGTTTTCATTTCTTGGAGCCAAGCCTCTTGCTGTGACAAGTAAAAACTGAATGTTGTAACAGGAAGTAGTCAAGTTAGGGGATGGAGCTTCAGAGTGAAGTTTCCAAGCTGTGCAGGGGGCTTCCAGGGCATGGCGGCAACCCTGGCGAGTTTGGCGCGATCAGTCCCGATCTGGAAGGGTCCTTAAGCAGCGGGACGACGCTGTCCATGGCGTTATTGTTTTGGTTGGGTGAGGACTGGAGTTGTGGCAGGTTGGATAGTCCAGTCAGAGGTGGCGGGATGACGATGGAGTTGCGTTTGGTGGGGGCGTCGTCCTCACCCTCTACCTCATCGATGAGCGGTATGTGTGTCTCCGAGTCTTCGATGCGGAACTCTGGGTGGGTCATGAAGTTGTGGATGGAGCTGCGCGATTCCGGCGTCTCCAGGCCTTCGTAGGGAGACACGCTGTCCCTGAAGGCATTCACAACACGGATCTGGAAAAAACAAGGCAGTCCGAGGATTAAACCCCCTTCTAGCTAGTGATTGCAGAAATTGTTGAGCTGTTTGCTGATGGAGGTGTTTCATGTTTGTATGGCACAGATGAACTCGTACCTGTGTCTGGATGCGGTTCAGGCCTCGGCACCAAAGCACATGGCCCCTCCTCAGCTCCATCTCAGCGTGGTCAATCTCATCGCAGTCCTTCATCTCCTCCAGCTCCTCCTCAGGGATCTCCTCCCGCTGCGTGCCATGCCCCGCCGTCTTCAGGAACTTCAGCCAGCTGGTGGGGATGCTGGAGACCAGCTGAGAGGCAGAAGCATAGATATTTAGACGTTAGACCACACAGGCAAATCTGAAACAAACAGTCTAAAACCAGATCCTTTCTTTTTTACTGAGCTTGTCAGGAATGGATGAAAAATGATGGAGTCTAGTCTCACCTGACCCCAAAGAAGGCTGCCAAGGCCAAAGAAGACACACCACAGCCAATGCTCAATGGTCAGCCTCATGCAGCTAAATGGTTTCCCACCAAACTGCACGATGAGGATCTACATGAAGAAAAAAAAGGCTTTCAAACACCATGAACCTGAGGAGTTATCGTGAATGCCTCAACGACACCAGCCACGGGTCCGTGTTCTCCAAGCTGCTGCAGCCTCACCTGTATGATCAAAGTTCCCAGTACAATGGAGCAGAAGATTGGATTGTTGAAGACGCCCTCAAAGACGTTTCTCTCGCCGTGAATTTTACGTGCGTTCAACTCATTAAAGATCTGCATGAGGACAAAGGTGTTGAAGACGATGGTGTAGTGCTCAGACGGTGGGCCGTGGAGGGGGGCGTTCCTCCCGCTGTCAATGTCAAACATTTTTTCACCTGCGAATGGAAAGGTCAAACAGTCCTGAGCGGATGGCTTTATTCGAGAATAGCTGAATCATTCATTCATCCTAATCTCCAAATGTCTGCGGTGCGTCGACTGACCAATGAAAAGAAGTACAAAGATGGTCGTCAGCTGGTAGACAGCGTGTCCCAGGATGTTCTTCATCATTGTGCGGGAGATAAGCGGTTTCTTGCGGCCATAAGGGTTCCTGAGCAGCAGGGCCTCGGTCGGCGGCTCCGTGGCCAGAGCCAGTGAAGCGAAGGTGTCCATGATGAGGTTGACCCACAGCATCTGCACAGCTTTCAGGGGGGAGTCCTGGAGACAAAGTCAGAGTATCCTTAATCCACTTCTAAAAACACAAACCTGTGACATCGTCTTTTCCTGCAGCGGTGACAGACGCTTACCTGGGTGATGCAGGCGCCGGTGAAGGCCACGATGACAGCTACCACGTTGACGGTGAGCTGGAACTGAAGGAACTTGGAGATGCTGTCGTAGACGTTCCTGCCCCACATCACGGCCTTCACTATGCTGCTAAAGTTATCGTCTGTCAGGATGATGTCGGAAGCTTCCTTCGCCACATCGGTTCCTGCAATTCCCTGCAGAACGCAGCGTGATTAGCTTCTATTAAAAAAAAAAGCTCTACTATATCAAAATAGGAGCTATTGTAATATATAAATAATACTAAATTATCAATTCTGAAAGACATCAGTCATGGACAGAAATAATAACAACAGACAATGGGAAGACGTAATAATGACAACATTAACAAAGTGTGTTAGTACCATGGCAAAGCCAACATCAGCCTTCTTCAGGGCTGGTCCATCATTTGTCCCATCTCCTGTCACCGCGACAACCTGCCTCTGTTCCAGCACAGTGCTGTCGATGATACCTGAGAAGATAATAAAGAGAGACCGTTAATATACACTTACTCACCAGTGGAGGCTCTGAAAGACATTGATCTCTCAGAATTCTCTCTTTCTCTTCATATTGATCAACTTTTAATTTGTAGATTAGTTAGTTATTATTCCTAAAGTCAAATGATGTAAATACATGGCTGCCTAAATGAACCCAAGTGTGTCTGAGCTGTGATCTGGTTCTCTGACCTTTGACCAGAGTGTGTTTGTCTGTTGGAGACGATCTTGCGAGGACTCTCAGCTTTGGCCAGATCTTATCAATGCGTTCCTGTTCAATCTGTGGACAGAGTGGAAATATGAGGAGTCACTTCATGTGCAGTTAGAACCATTGAATGTAAAGCGGGGCTGTGTTTGGTCAGCGCCTTGTCGAACCTCGCCCAGCTCGTTGCGAATGCGCCGGTTAAACTCCCGCCCCTCTATGCACAGGAAGTCGTCTCCAGGATGTACGATGCCACATTTAGTGGCGATAGCTCGGGCAGTATTGATGTTGTCTCCTGTCACCATACGCACGGTGATTCCAGCCCGCTGGCACTTCCTGATGGCTTCTGGGACCTGTCGGGAAAAGTGTTGCACAGAAAGTAGAGGTCACACTGTGGACAGTTCTGGCGCTTGTGTACTGACGAGGCAGACCTACCTCGGGCCGAACCGGGTCCTCGATGCCGACTACAGCAATGCAAGTGAGACCGGTGAGAATGTGGCCTTCATTATCCCAGTTAGGCTCTCCCTCAGAGGCTGGGAAGTCCCTGTAGGCCAGGCAGATGGTCCTCAGCCCCTCTGAAGCCATGGTCTCCACCACTTTCTTCACCAGATCGTTCCGATCCCGAGGTTTGAACGCTTTGGTCTCGCCATTGACCATCAAGATCTTACAGCACCTGGAAACGCAGAAACTCGTGTAATCCTCATCTCTGCGGAAGCAGAATTCTGCATGAGAGAGCAACAAACGTAGCCCTACTTCTTCAGCAGGATCTCCGACGCGCCTTTGCTGAACATTCGATAGCTGCCGTCATGGTTCTTTAGCACCGTGCTCATGGACTTCCTCACAGAGTTGAAGGTGTAGACTTTGAAGAGTCTCTCCTCAGGGATTTCATTGCGGATGCTTTGATAGTCTCGGCGCAGGTCCAGGGTGAGTCCCAGTAAGGCACATTCCGTCTTGTTTCCCACCTGGCGAGGCAGCCCGCCTTCTTTCTCCGGTGGCTGGAGAGGAGATATTTAATCACAGTTTGAGTTTAGGAACTGCTCAAAGACACCTCCAGCTGGTTGAATAAGCATATTTGAATGATTTTTTTTTCCTGCATTGCTGTCTAACCTCTCAGGTAAAATGTTCCTCAAAATAAAGTGGATTTGTTGACTGAATTGACGTGGCGATTGTCACCGTACTTACATTAAAGCAAGTCTGCTTAATCTGCTGAGTCCACAGACTAAAGGGAACCTGATGAAAAAGCCTTGCAGGGACCTTTGCAGGTGAACCTGTGTGTCTCGTCTGTGCTCTGATCTTTGCACTGATCCAGCAGGTAGTGATCAGATGAGCCCTAAGCTCCTCTGGCAGCTTTCCAAATCAACCTGCTTTTTAGGCCAAACGCTTAAACCGCAGAGCTTCCCAAATGGATGGCTATTTTTGCAGCTCACCATAATCTTGGTGGTGTAGGCGCAGTTGACTCCAATGCCCAGGACAAGCAGGTCCAGAATCTTGGCAGGGATCAGGTCCGGCTCCGGCACATTTTTGTAGAAGCGTCCGGCAATGTAGGCCTGCACCACGGTCATGCGGTTCATGGTCAGCGTGCCCGTCTTGTCAGAACAGATGGCCGTGGCGTTGCCCATCGTCTCACAGGCGTCCAGGTGGCGAACCAGGTTGTTGTCCTTCATCATTTTCTAAAAAAGGGGCAAAAGAGGGCAAACAGACATGTTTGTTGGTAGTTTCTCTGGGGGAGACCAAGGGGTCACATGACCACTTCTTCAAAATGGCGTCACTCAGAGCTATGAACGTAATCAATAATGTCATTTACAGGATTACCTTCACAGAATAGGCCAGAGAAATGGTGACAGCCAGAGGGAGACCTTCAGGCACGGCTACCACCAGCACCGTCACACCGATGATGAAGAATTTGACCAAGAACTGCCCGTAAATGGGCACACATTCTTGGGTCCAGACAACGCCTTGAATCCAGAATGTGTCAATGAGGAAGCGAGTGATGAGGATGAGGACAGTTAGAGCCGACATGAACAGGCCTGACGACAGAAAAAAGAGGAGGAGGGAATTAATTATAGAAGATATCTGGAAACGTAAGTGGACCATTTAGATTCAAAAATATTTTAACTGTTCCCAACTACTGTTTAGAAGTCTTGCACCACCTAGAAGAATAAAAAAAATTAAATTCTAAGGTTCGTTGGTACCAGCTTTGCCGATCTGCACGGCCAGTTTGGTGAGTTTCCCCTGCAGGACAGATTTCTCCTTCTTTGGTAGGTTTTTTTTCGCCTCTGGTTCTCCGTCCTGATTGAGTGGCTGCGTCTCAGTGGTTCCATCTTTGTTTTTTCCTGCAGAAAATATCAAGAAAACATTCAGTTTTATTTGCTAAAGAAATAAAAGGAATTCTCAGAATGTGCTTAGAATTAGTCAGACAGTGACATGCACAGAATAACATGATTCTTTAAAGATTAATGTTCTGTTTAAGGCTTCACACTATGATTGGCTGATTTGCTACGAGAACAATGTAAAACAAAAAAAAACATTCAGGCGAACAATCCAAGAGTCATCACCCATTAATATTTTACTACACTAATTGTATTAGTGAAGAACAAAGCTTAAAGAGTGACAAGAAAACATTGTCACCTCTACAGATGTGGTGTTCAGATCTGACCGATACTGAAAATAAGGCATAAGAAAAGTTTAAGAAGGGTTTAACTCAGGGTGTGTGACTGGATGAGCGGTGGAGGGCGGAGCCATGATGCATGAATGGCGTCTAATCCTGGTTTACGCTGCTGTAACTTCATGAAGGAAAAAAAATGAATACCTCCATATTACCAGCAAACAAAGTAGCTAATTATTTAAATACCTTTTTTATGACAACACCACAACATCACTGAGGACCCTGCAGGTCTTGGATATATGGGTTTGCAGGCAAACCATGTGTTTGTCTCGGTGTGGGTGAGCATGCTGATCCCAGCTCAGTAATGAGGCTATAAGTGGACAGGCAGCAGCAGCAGGCAGGAGAAGAAAGCAGCTGCAGAGCTTAAGGCCAATAATCTGCTTGGTCCTAATCACCATCACCAGAGTCAGGAGCACCTGCTGCTGCCACTGTGGCCGCAGGGACGTGGACTGACCTACGAGGGCCCACGAGGAACCACGAAACCTGGGCAAAGGGGGAATTTAGGAATGTGAATGGGAGAATGGGAGTCTCTTTGGAAGGAATAGAGATGTTTTGTTGCTGCGGTCATAAAGCATCGCCAATTAGATGCAAAGCCCGAAAATGGGAATGACAAAAAAAATGTTTCCGGCTGTTTTTGTACAGCTGAAAACAGGAACCACTATGACTGGAATAATAAACAAGCATGGCCTGGATAATGGACCCACTCACCTTTCTTGTCTTTGTCATCTTTTTTACCTGCAAAAGAGGAAAAAAACATGCAACAAAAGAGCCGTTAGTCCAAAATCTAGTAAATGAAATACTGTGACATCGATCCGACCTAATGACTGATGCAGTTAAATTTAATTGCCTTCCTGCTTTGAACTTACTCTTCTTCTCCTTTTTCTCTTTTTTCTTCTTCTTCTTCTCCCTTTTCTTTTTGTCTTTCTCAGCCTTCTCCTCGCTGTCACTCTCGCCTTCTTCGCTGGCACCAAGGAGTGAGAAGATGATCCCCGTCTGAGAGTTCACACCTACAGCGGTTACCACCATTTTCCCAGATCCCTCCATCACATGGGTCCCTGAGAGAACCGTCATTATTACAGGGTATTTATTTTCAAAAGACACAAAAATATACTGTGTTTTGTCACAAAGATTAAGCAAATTGATGCTCACTATGTACGAAAAAGGTCCAGGCGTTTACATTATACACACTTTTTAATTTTTTCTTTTAAAAAAAAATCAAATTTCATGTTTTATTTTTGTGATGTAAACTTCACTTAACTGACTTGAGCTGAAAACTTTAACCATGTCAAGAGGTTGGAGTTCTGACTTAATGACACGACTTGTTAAAATAATCAGGCATCAATCAAAGATGCTGTGATGATGAACAATAATAAAAATTCTACAAGAAGGGTTACTGTATTAAACTCCACATCTGAAACCTATAAATAATATCTGGTTTAAGAAAAAGGAAGACAAAGGCAGCAGCTGAGGTCACTCTGAACTCAGCTGCAATCTGAAGTGAACGGAGCTGATTGGAGCACCTGAGAGCAACATGGGGTCTTTGTCGAGGCTTTTCTTGACGTGATCCGACTCTCCGGTCAAAGAGCTCTCATCAATCCTCAGATCGTTTCCCTGAATTAGAACACCATCGGCTGGGAGGAGGTCACCTGGTACATGCAAGTACAGAGTGATGAGGTCAGATAATCGTTGTATTAATTTAAAAAAAAAATCTGCGCAGGTGTGTAATTAAGACCTTGAACTGGTGCCAAGAGAAAAATGAGTTACTGAAATGCCTCGCTGACCTGATTTTCAGGTCACAGAAGAAAGCTAAAACGATTCCGCTGTTTCCCTAAAACCAAACCTATATTTCTAACATCCACAGTGATCTTTGGATAAACCAGGAATAATCCTGAATAATCCAGATGAACAAGACTCTCTGTTGTTCAGTTGGAAAAATGAATTTAAAATTCTTTGAGGAATGTAAATGACATTCTGAGTTAAATCAGATCAAAGAGTAAATCAAGAAGATTATCTAGGTCTGAGGTCAAAGGTCAGCACCTGGCACCTTATTTCATATTAATCAGTGGAAATATATCATTTTACCATATTTGACTTGCGCGATGTCTCCCACGATGATTTCAGACACTTTGATCTGGACCACCTGCCCTCCTCGCACCACGGTGAACTTCTGCTCCTGCTCGATGCGGCTCTGGAGGCCCCGGAACTGCTTCTCTTTGCTCCAGTCATTGAAGGCCGTAACCAGGACCACACACACCACCGATAGCAAGATGGCGGCGCCCTCGATCCATCCAGCCTCGGCCTCGCCATCGTTTTCCACGCCGCCGGCCGCCTTGCCACAGTCTGGACGAGTGAGTCAATTTCTGATTAGCTATTTTGCTCCGGCAACTCTGAGACTTTTTCTGTGTCTAATTTCAGATGTTGATCCTGCTTTTGAGTAGTCAAACAACTCTCATATCAGTGGCAGGATGTGGCGAAGATCATGATAACTATAGTGATTGACCGATCATTAACCACCCACAGAGACAGAAGCGTGAGCTGCACAGGCATCTCCATGTGATCAGACATTAAAGGATGGGACTTAAGAGTTCTGAGGGTGCTGGAATAAAAATGCTCCTTAATCTATAATATTTTAATAATAATTAAAACAAAATTATTGCAAACTGAGACTAGAAGAGCGATGGTGACCCACATCTGAATTCAAATCACAAATGTGGTCTTGCAGTCCTTATTGCTTCAATAAGTGAGCAAGTATTCCATCAACAGGAAAAAGGTGTGTGCTGACATCCTGTGGAGCACCAATCAATCAATCGATTCCCACCATCATTAAGATTGCCTGTCATAATTAACTACAAATCCTCCTGATGGAAAAATAACCATTCAAACATGCATCACAGTGACAAGAACTACTTAAACAACTTCTGGTCACATAACATCTCAGCTGATATCTCAACCACGCTCATCACGTGATGTAAAGGAAATGGAAAAAAGAAGAGAACTCACTCTGTCGTTCAGCGTTTGGCGGTCTGTAGAATGAAAGGCCTAATGAAATAATGGCTGCCACTTCCAGGATGATGAGCGTGACATCCTGCAGGGCTTCCCATACTAACTGCACAAAGGTTTTTGGCTTTTTCGGAGGGATGACATTCTGTCCAAACTCCGTTTTCCTCCTCTCGATGTCCTCAGAATTTCCGTCTAAACCTACAGGAGTAAACAAAAGAGCATCAGTCATGTCCTTCAAATGTTTTAAACCATCAAGAAAGTCCTTATGAACTTAATTTGTCAGAACAACCTATCCAAAATCAGATAAGGAAAAAAAAAACTTCAATAACAATAAATTCCTGATGATCACAAGCTTAAAGCATTCAGCAAACCTAACCTGAGCTCCCTCAGCAGGCGTCACTACTTCTGTACATCTATAATAAGAACAGGAAGTGGAGGAAAGAAATAAAAACAGAGACATAAAATAAACTACTGGAGCCAGGAGAGGGTTCATTTTGTCTGATATTTATTCCTCTCTGTGTTTTGGGAGCAGACTGGTTTCCTCTGTGGAGCGATGACAGGTCAGAACATGCTCAGATCCCTGCAGACCCGCTGCTGCTGCTGCTGCACGGCCGACTCTGTCTCATCTGGATGCTCACATTTGAATAAGAGGCCGTAGCATGACTGAAATGAGCAGATATTAAATACACATCTAATATTTAACGTTATTTTCTGGTAATAAATGTCTAAACAAGAAAAAGAACCTTAAAACCCTCAAATTCAGAGGAAATCTTGAAAAAAAAATATCCTAAACAAAGTGCGGGCACGCTCCATCTACAGGCAACAGCTGACATTTTAGCCCTCTATGGCAGCAGGAGCCTAACTGCTGACGGTGTTTATTGAGCTTGTGTGAGACGGGAAAAGTGAATGAATTAATGATGAGGAGGAAAAAGTCAAAGGGCAGAAGTGGGAGACATGCTGGGTGCACCAAGGCTCACTGAGTCAAGCCAGACACACCAGAGGTTTTAGCTGGAATCAGGATAAGGATGAGTCAGGCCAAAGACATAAACAGAGGTAAATTGGAGAGGAACCATTCTCTGACATCAGGTCAGATCGTAGGTTTCAGTGGGAATAAATACACTCATATTTACTGATGGTGGATCAAATGCCTACATAAGAATTTAGGTCATCTTAAGGGCAGATTTCCGTGTTGCGGTGCAGATTAAATGACAATGATCTGTGTATTACACTGACAGAGCTTTAGCCCCGCTTGTAACATGGAGCGCCTCTGTACAACACGACGAAAGCAACTAGAAAAGCATTCGGAGAGCGCAGACCTCCACCAAACAGCTAATTTCCCCACATATTGTGACTTACACCTGTAGAATAGTAAATATAGGCAGAATTAATGCAGGATTACATAACATAGTAAGTTGCTTTATGATCAATGCCCCTTCGCCTTTGACCTTGGCCTATGATCTTTGAAGGATCAAAGGTCATATTCCCTCCAGAATCCAGAACATCACAAAAATTTAATCAGCTGGTGGATGTAATATGGCCATGCCCTCATCCTCTTAGTCTGAACCAAAGTTGAAGATATGAAGCGCTCAAAAACACAGATCCTAAAGGAGTAAACATACACTCAGAAAATATCTGTAAATATATCATTAAAAACAAGAAAATAATCACAGCTTTTAGTAATATTTTTGGTAGCAGATCTAATGATGGAGAGAATTGTGGAGGACAAATCCTTAATATGCGATGAAAACATTTTTCCAGTTTACCCGGGACAGTCCCGGTTTTGGGCCTTGTGTCCTGTGTCCCGGCAGATTTCAACAGCCCATTGTTTCGTCCCGGTTTTAAGCAAGGCCTGTCTCGGGCATCCTGATTTTTTCTCTTTTTTTGTTTTATCAACAACATGCCACACATGGCAGCATGTCATTTAAAGCCATAACAGTGCATTCCGGTTGGAACTCATTGTCTTTGGCGCCTGTGTATGTCAATCACACAGCTGTCATAGCGATCTGCAATCCGAATCAATTAAAAAGCTCCACCATTCTCTGTGTGTCTGTAGCTTGACGCTCATTGGTCCATGAAACCACATGGGACCGGACACCTTGAAAGCACTGCTCATTATTCAGGTTAACTTTCATGATAGTTGCTCTGATTTCTATGAAAGGATGACTGCATGCATCAAGAACATGAAATACTCGCTGTCCCCGTGTCCCAGTTTTTAATTTTGAAAATCTCGTCACCCTATAGTAAATGGAAACTGGCCAAATGATGAGCCCAGCTGCAGGTAATGAGGACACTGTGCAGACCAGAAGCCTGCAACAAGCACAGGCAGAGCTGCAGGTCACAGGTGACTTTGTCCATCCCAGAATCAACAGGCCCTCGAGCTGGACAAAACTTAAAATGTCCTCTGTTGTTTCAACGGTGCCCATGTCAAGGGCAGATGTCTGTGAGTCACTGATGAAATGGCCTCAAGCATCATTCTGCACCAGCGTGGACGGCTGGAGACACTATTTCAAATTTCCCAGTATGGCAATGAAAATCCTATAAAGACGAGAGTGAAAACATGAGTTACCTTCCACAGGTGACGTCCTCAGTCTGGCACACAGTCCTCCGACATCTCCGTACAGCTCCTGGATCCTGGTCACCGACTCTGTTCCTCGCAGCTCCATGAGCGAGCGCAGCTCCTGCAGCGAGCAGCTGAAGTCCGCGTCGTGGTTGGCCTCACCGTGTCGGCCATGTTTGGAGGCACGGAGCGAGTTATTGGCCATAGTTCCTTCCCCTCGGATTCAACGGAGGCCTTCCCAAAAAGTACTGACTCAGAGGTGAGCCTGAGTGGCAGAGGTGGCCTGATGGGGACCCACTGACTGTGTGGGAAGACAGATAATATCAGAGATTTAAGGTCAATGGTTAACTGTTAGAAAAACGTAAACAAGAGTCTTTTAAGTATTTATAAATCTGTTCCTTAGAAGAAATGCAGTTAACTATAAAAAATATGATTGAACTAAGCCACAAGTGAAAAAAAAAAAAAACAGAATGGGGGGAAAGTAATATTATACCAAACTGATTTCAGCTACATCCAGTACAGATTAAGCAAATTGCCCGAGTGCATTTACAGATATTTAGAGTATATGCAGCATGTCAGGGAAGCTGGTTCGTGAATTAAAAAGCCTTTATATTTGTTCTTTACAGGTTATGACCTCTGTGCCTTCAGATGTAATCTGTGTCAATTAGTCAGCCAAAGCTTAATTTAAGCAAGAGAGAAGCAGCCTGTTAAGTCTGAAGGAGAGGCAGAAAAAAGAGAGGCTGAGCAGAAGTCATGGCAAATGGATGGTGAAAAGCTTTGCTGCTCACTATAAAACGTCATTCTCTTTTGAAAAAGTCTTTTATTCAATGGAAAGAAATAAAACACGGCTGCAAAACCTAAAATAAGACCAAATTATCACTAAAGCAGCAATCAGCATTTACGTAACTCAAAAGGTAGGACGACACAAATAAAGAGATGGCACCATTCAGAGGCAGTAATATCTGTAAAAACATTATTTTCAGTCTAACTGCTGCACTGAAAAGAAGAAATGTTACTCACAGAAACTTCCCCCATCATTTCTTGTGTGCAGCAGCAGGTATCAGCGTCGGTCCGTTCACTCTGCGGCGTCACACACAGATCCAGGAACATCCCATAACTTGCCCACCACTGCACAGTCAATAACCCGCAGATCCAAAATAACAGGTACTCCAAAAACCTCACTGCTTTTCAGACATCCAGCGTGACCTTCAGCGAGCTCACAGTCGCAAGCGAGGCTCCATCAGAGGAAAAAACCAGGAGCTGGCTCAATGATTATCTGAGGAAAGCCTTGGTTAATCTAATTAGACAATCTGTGGCTTCAGCGAGCAGCAGAGAGGCTGCTGCAGCTCCTCCTGCTGCGGGACACAGAGCGGGCAGAGTGGGCAAACCTGTGACCGTCAGGGATGCACACAGGTTCCAAACAAGATCTGAACAAATTTGTAGAGAAGAAGAACCAGAAGAACAATAATCGATGGCTCTCATTTAGGAAAAAATGGCCACTGCAAAGCATGCATCCTGTTTTGTGATCTTTCTGCATGGTTCACCATTATTTTCATATCTATTTACAGCTCAAAAAATACTCCTGAGCACTTCCCTTCCCCCAGAGAGTGACATCAGGTGGCGCGCGCACACACGCACACACAAACATGTGACACACAAACATATACGCAGGTGGATTACAGCACCGACACAGGATTATCTTAACACACACACACACACACACACACACACACACACACACACACACACACACACACACACACACACACACACACAGAGTCGGTGTTTCACATTTGCATGGTGGTTTCACATTGAGCTGTCGTGACCAATGAACTTAGAGTAGAAGAGGAGCTGTTGCAGTTTTCACTAAAAAAAAAGTTCGGCGCATTTCTGAAAAGCATGTATGTTGGCATAAATCCATAATATATATAGAAATGTCTTTTAATCATGCATAACAGTTGCAACTGGAGAGTAAATAAAAACATGGCTTGATTATTAAAAAAATAAAACACTTCCTATTGTTGATTTATAGCAGTTTTTCTTCGCAAATCCTGGTTTAATTAACATTGAACAAGTTGACTTGAAATCAACTGATCAGGCGTGTGTGTGTGTGCGTGTGTGTGTGAGCTGCCACCTAATGGACAACTGTGCTTAACGCACCAGAACGGCGTCCCTTCGGATCCTTTCGTAATTTTCCGGCAATTTCCGCTTCATCTATACACTGGTCGAAAAGAACCAAGAAGCACAGGAGCCATTCTTTTTCCGGGTATTCTCGACTTGCCCGCCATTTTCTTTACATTTTGAGGACAATATAGCTGTTTTTCGAATAAGCTATCGCCAAGGTTCCGTGTTTATATTTCCTCTCGTGTTCGTACCGAGTTCGGCTGTGTTCGGACCCCGTTCTTCGCCGCGACTGCTCGTTCACATTCGGCTCTTGTCGTTCCTAAGAATGGATGAGGCGGACTCGGCCACGAAGACACTCGGTTTGAATGAACCGCCCCTCGGCATGCCGACGGTGGAGGGCTCGGATACCGAGTCTGAGGCCGAAGTCACGACGATGGGTGTGATGGCGGAGCCGGGAAACATCGACATCGGAGCCGAATCCCTGCCGAACCCAGACGAGGCCGAGGCGGCGTTTGCAGGCAAGGCGGGCTTTAGCTGAGGATCGGGCCTTTAGTATTGAGCGAGCGTGTGCCCGTGCTGGAAAGTGCACAGTAAGATTTTAATAGTACACGCATAAAATTTATTGATTGTGCAGTTTAAAATACTTTATTTAATTACACTTTATGTTTTCAATATAAACAATTTAACAGTGATATTTTATTGCTCGTTTTGACCTGCAGTCACATACCTGCAGCCAATTCTGACTTAAATCTTGATTTCTATTTTCTTACTTTGGTATTTTAGGTCAATAATTTAAGGTTACTGGCAGATTTTTTTTTTTTTAATTAATAGTGATCATTAATCAACATCTTTTTTACATGCAGTGTTGTTTAAACAAAAATATAGGTAACACCTATATGTACATGATGTATGAAATATTTAATAATATACAATTAAAAAATGTTTTTGTTTTTTGGATTTTTTTCTGCAGATGTGACAACAGTGACGGTGGGAGACGTTCAAGCAGCAGAGGACAACGTTTTCGCCACAACGGTTGCCACATCAGAGAGTCTGCCTGAACACATGCTGGTAGATAATACACACTAATGCACATGTTGAGTAACCCTAACCCCGACGTGTTGTCACGTGATGTTATCCTGAATCTGTGTGTGTGTGTGTGTCTACCACAGAGCGGAAGGACAACCCTGCAGCTTGGTGAAGGTCTCAGCACCCAGAAGGCCACGCTGATCGTCGTCCACACTGACGGCAGCATCGTGGAGGCTGCCGGCCTCAAGCCTGCCGCTGCCATCGCATCACCAGGTGCGATGTGCTTGACAGTTACCTGCATCACAACCAAAATATTCTCACTCACTCACACACACACACACACACACACACACACACACACACACACACACACACACACACACACACACACACACACACACACTAACCAATGTGAGGTCAGTCACTCTCAGCCTTTTCCTCAGGCCCACAAACCCCGCCCACACCGCTAAGTCCACCCCAGGTGAAAGACTCCTGCTCCAAGTATAACTGGGACCCTTCGGTGTACAACAACGAGCTACCGGTTCGCTGCAGGAACACGAGCGGTGTCCTTTACAAGAACAGACTGGGATCAGGTGAGCAGGTCCTTGTACCCTTAAAACCAGTCCAGAACATTCCCAGTTTGTTTACCATCTGTAGCATTTACAGAGAGCTGGATCATGTTTGTTCTTCCTGAATAAGTTGCCGTCAAACTGAGCGTGGTGTTGCGCTGTGCTCAGGAGGTAAAGGTCGCTGCATCAGACACAGCCAGCAGTGGTTCACTCCCACGGAGTTTGAAGGCCTGGCAGGAAGGGCGAGCAGCAAAGACTGGAAGAGGAGCATCAGATACGCTGGGAGACCCCTGCTGTGCCTCATTCAGGTGCTGCGCCGCCCTTACACCCGACTGTTGTCACAGCTTGTTGAGACTATTCTCCTCTTTTAATCTTTTTGTTATGCTAGACAAATTAAATTTTTTTGGGTCCAGTTATTCTGATTCTGACAGACTGCGTTTTCTGTGGGTGGGCAGGAACGGATCCTGAACCCACACGCTGCCTCCTGCACCTGCGCAGCCTGCTGCGACGACCTGTCAGAGGTGAGTCGCCAATGCTGCTCATGGAGAACCTGCAGGATCACGATCAGGAGACACAGACGGTCCTTAGGTGTTCGTTATAAGAAAGAAAAGGCAGCATCCAACTGAGTTTCTTCCTCTTTTCCAGTGTCCAAAGGATGCAGAATCTCAGGTAGCAGAAAACATCACGATGGTAAGTTTACTTTTAATCTCTCTTTTGTCTCATGTTTAACATAAATCATTTGAAATTTGGGTTATTTTGTTTTGTTTTCTTAAAAGATATGATTGTGACGATTTAATCCTAAAATGTCATTCAGTCCCCTCTGTGCTCCGTCCAGACTGGTCCAGTCCGCCTCTTCGTCCCTTACAAGAGACGCAAGAAGGACGAGTCTGCGGTCTCACCTCCCAAAAAACTTCCTGTGGCCAAAAATATCACACTGGCACCAGGAACCACATGTGCGTCATGTGAGCCGCCGTGGGATCGTTTTGATGTGGAGTTACCGACTGCTTTAAAATGTCTGCTATCCTTCAACAGTCACAGTGTCTCCTTCAGGACAGTTTACCACCTCAGGTACCCTGACCTTTGACCGGACTCCAGCAGGCGACCCCACCACCGCTGCCGCCGCCATTATTTCAGAAGGCTCGGCACAGAACGAGGTGTTCACCAGCACAGCAGGTAACAGCCATGGTTGAAGGTCTGCAGATCCCGCTGCTCTAGGGTTAGGGGTACCAGGAGGACCAGGATCCCTAACCCTAGAGCACCAGGATCTGTGCTCTGGGGTTAGGGACGGGTTCTGGGTTCAACACTCACTCGTTGCGATGTTCGCTCTCTTCTGCAGTGCTTACAGCCTTGCCAGCGTTGACTGTGTCTCCTCAGCCGGTTCACGCCAAGATGACCGGGGTGGCATCTCCTTCAAACGGGCTCGTGTCCAGCCTGGAGGTGGGGCCCGTCGGCGGGTCGGCCCCAGTGGTCAGTGAAGCCCAGAAGAACACCTGGTTGTACTTGGAGGAGCTGGCCAACACGCTCTTGAGCAACATGCAGCAGCTGAAAGCTTTGATCGAACAGGCCAAAAACACTTCAGGGGGCAGGAAGGAGGTAAGAAAAAACACACACCAGAATTTACATAAAAGCGGTAAACACATACGTTTAATACAGTGTTTGTCATTTCAGAACCAGATAATATTTCAGCAGCCAGAAGACCCAGAAGCCAAGAGGAATTCTGAAATGACAGAGATTATCATCAGTGTAAGACGCCTCCTCACACACCTCTGAAGCGGAAATCCAGTCTGGAGGAACTAGATCATTTTCTTCTGTCACTGGTGATCACTGGTTCTTGTGTTCTGGTTCTGTAGCAGATGTGCGTGAACTGTGGTCGAATCGCGATAAGCGAGTGCACGGGCTGTCACAAGGTCAACTACTGTTCCACCTTCTGTCAGAGAAAGGTAAGATTAGCTGTCTTTTTCAAATGTTAAACACACTTTGCTGTTGTTTGTGAGTGCAAACACAAATTGAGTGCTTTATTTCTTCCCTGTGGACATACTGAACTGGACAACACAAGCCAAGTAGGAAAAAGCTGTTAGTTACAGGTGATAATGCAGTTGTTTTCTCACTACAGGACTGGAAGGATCACCAGCACATCTGCTGTCAGCCATCAGGGGGTGTGGCTGTTCACGAGGACGAGCCGATCACAGCCATGGACATGGACAAAGTTAAATGACAGCAATGTCCATTAGCTGTGGGTCAGACAGGAAGTGATGAGGAGGATCAATCTGTCCTCTTATTTTATGCAAACATTAAAATACCTTTGTTAAACATCTGTGGGCCTTTTTGTGAAAGCCTAATGTGATCTATCTCAGTGTTGATCCCGATAGTTCAAACGTTTGGAGTACATGTATTGAAATAATAATCACATCCAAAATCTTAGAACTACACTAATTCAAAAATTAGAAAATTTGTAAACACAAATCAAACACAATAAATATTAACTCCGTCCCCGAAGCGGAGCTCCCTCATGAACCAGCACAACTGTAGTGTTCAGAACCCAGCACTGATTCAACAGTTATCTGTCATCTTGTTTCGCTTTTCTTTGTGCAGCCATATCTTTCAGTTTGGAGTCCAGCTTCCTATGCAGGTAGGCTTTCTTATTGGGGTCCATGGACATGTCTTTCCTCCCACTCCCAGCGTAAAGCACCCCTTCTTTGCTAATTCTCATGCGAGCATGAGATTTGGCTTTGTCTCCACATCCATGGACCTAAAAGGGTCATGAGATATGAGAAGCGGTATTTTCAAGGATCGTTAATGGCTGCTGTTGAAAGTGTTCAAGTCTGACCTCTGGGATGTGATGACTGAGACAATACTGCCTGTTGCAGTGCAAGCAGAGCTGTCCGAGAGTTAGCACAGAAGCTTTACACTTGACAAAGCTGCACGCACTGTCGGCCTTCTTGACGGCGCTGATGAGGGCGTCAAAGTCGTCATCTGCAGCAGCAGCCGCAGCGATGTCGCAGGCACCCATCTTTACTTTTTTACCTGCAAGAGAAACACTCATGTTGGGATCTTGCAAAGACACTCTGTCCGTCTCAATCCGTAAAAATAAAGAGAACAAGGCCAAAGCACCTTGACTGCCCCCTGGTGGTAGTGTGTAGTAAAGGAACTGAGCATTTCTCCTACAAACCTTTTGCTGATTTGTTTTTCTTCGATGATGAAGCCGGAGGTGTGCTGTTCTGTGGCCTTCTTTGCTGAGCATTTTCCTCTCGTTTTTGTTGCTCTCTCTTCATCCGTTCTAAATGTAAACCTTTCATGTCTAGTGGAGGTTGATGCAGCGGTTCTTGTGTGGATTCTGAGGGGTTTGGGTGGACTTTTTCCTTTTCTTCTTCTGGTATTAGCTGCTCAGCTGGCAACGGTTTCACAGGCCTTGACACTGTGATATGCCTGTCTTTGCCTTCTCCTTTACTGTCATGCATCAGGCCCAGCTCTTCAGCCACCTGGTGGACCAGCAGGCGGTCGTGAGCGTTGAAAAAAGATGGAAACTGGAGCTCGGTGCGATCCCCGTCCTTCAGAAAGAGCTCCACCTGCTTCTTGATCTGGGAGTATCTGCTCTTGTTCTCCTCTTCCTTTGTTGGAGTTGTCTTTGTGGACTTTTGGTGTTTGTCATTAGCAGCGTTTATGTTACCACAGCTAGCAGCTGCCATCTTCTTTCCCTGTTTCGCCTTGTTGGGGGGCTGGTCTTTAACCTTCTGTCTGGTGGCAGATGTATTTGTCTTTCCTTCTTTGTGGTCGTGCGTGTAATTTTGCGGCACAATGTCTTGGATGTACTCAAACGCTGTTCTGACTTCGCCGTGCTGAGTCACATGATCAATGAGGGATTTCAGGAAAGCGTGATTCTGGACAGTGTGCGTGTCGCACACGACGGTGACGTGACGCCTCGCACGCGTAACCGCCACATTTATCCTTCTGTCTTCTGCCAGAAACCCAACTTCCCCTAAAAAAAAGAAAAGAAATAATGTTCTCTTGGATGTAAAATCATGTTAACGATCATAATATGATCAGAAAAATACCTTTTCTGTTGGAGCGAACAAGAGATAACACCACAGCCTCTTTTTCTCTGCCCTGAAATCCATCCACCGACTTTATCTCCAACGCTGGATGTCTCGCTGAAAGTCTCTGACGCAGAAGATCAACCTACACGAAGACATTAAAAAGCCTGCATTTAACTGGCTTGTGTAGGAATTTTACCTTCACTGCTGTAGAAGTATAAATCAGCTGGTTGGGTCCTTATTTTTTGACTTGCCTGTAGATTGTACGGAGCGATAACTGCTATGTCTTTGGCTTTAACACCGGCTTCAGTCAGGGCTTTTATGTGCAGTTCAACAATGTCAACTTCACCTGAGAGTCAAGAGAAAGTGCACTTAAAAACCCATCACGTTGCTGTACTACACACTGCAACTGCTTTGGCAATGAGGGGAAAACTAACCCTGATTGCCTTTCGACTGCTCATCTGCAAGCTCCATCTCGTTGAGCCCACAGCCGGCGGTGTCGATGAGCAGCAGCGGCGTGCTGGTCTCCTCCACGCAGGCAACTCCCGGCAGGTCCCTTTGCATCAAAGCCACAACTTTTGTTATGAAATCATTTAAAGGGGTGTTTGAGAATGACATGCCATGCTCCCACCCACTTCAACACATGACTCTCCACAGAGCCGTGAGCTGTTAGTTTTCCCTGGTACATCTGGGCAGATGCCCACTCCATGATGGCGCTGTTCATGCGGTACTGAACCGTCAGCATTCGGACCACCGAGTCGCTGTACATCTGGATCAGTCTCTCCATAAGACTGATGGACAGGCCTTTTGATGCAGCCCTGTGCAGGACAAAGAAAGAAACCGTATATTTGTCATTCAGCTTCTGACCTGCCTCCCTCTGAAACCTCCAAGACTGTTCAGCTCTCCTCTCCAAACGGAATATTTTTTTATGGGTGTGGAGAGTAAAGTGGAAAAAGATTTCACTTTTGCGATTTGATGGTGGGTGGTAGCTGCTTGTAGTCTCCAGCCAGAACACACTTGCGCGCTCTGAGCAGTGCGATCCAGCAGCTGCTCTCCAGGGCCTGAGCACACTCATCAATCACCACCCAATCAAAATGTTCCGCTGGCAAGAACTTCAGAGGCCCGTCATCACAAGCACCTGCAGATGCAGAGAAGCACTCTGTAACTGCATTTCATCTTCACTCCAGTGGGTGAATTGTCCTCCTCTTCACTGACCCGTGTTGGTTGATAAAACAACGTCGGCACTCTTGAGGATCTGGGTGATGGCTGCTGTCTCCCTGGTTTTCAACTCTTTTCTCAGCTCTGTGATTTCTCTTTTCAAACCCGCCCTCTCCCCCTTCTTCTGCATCGTCTTCATTCCCACCTTGAAAGAAATACAGAAGACATTACAACCCATCCAAGACAGTCCAAACGCAGGTAGGAGCAGGCAGGAATATACTCACGAAAGCTTTATCGATGTCTCTGCGGATGTCGTCGATGATGTCCGCATTGGAGCTGTGAGCAATGATGGCATCTAATGAATGTTTCTGTATAGACTCCAGCAGTCTGGCAGGGTGGCCCAGTCTCAGGACCTTTACTTTACACTGTGCTAACCTCTCCACTAAGTTATCCACAGCCACATTAGAGGAAGCACAGCACAGGACCTGCACAGATGTGAACACCATCCTTCAACTGGTCTGCAGTGAATCATACAAATACTTCGAAAATCTTTTTACAATCAATCTTGCGCACCTTTTGGCCTTGCTTGACCGCTTGCTGGATGATTTCCACCACTGTGGTGGTTTTCCCAGTACCTGGTGGTCCATGAACTACAGCCAACTCTCTCTGGGAGAGAGCAAAGGTCACAGCTTCCCTCTGAGAATCATCGAGATTCTTGTTGAAGAATTCAGTTTTATCTGAGGAAACATAACAGGGTGCCCTGAACTGGTCAAATACTTGTGT
This sequence comes from Arothron firmamentum, assembly GCA_016586285.1. NCBI lineage: Eukaryota > Metazoa > Chordata > Actinopteri > Tetraodontiformes > Tetraodontidae > Arothron > Arothron firmamentum. Next base: position 32,411 of record BJFM01001619.1, read on the forward strand.
ACAAAGATAATACAAACCAAGTTTCATTGAGCATTTGGAGGGTCTTCTTTCAGACTTACCTGGCTGTGAAAAAGAAGAAGGTTTTGTTTCTCCAAAAAGTACATTTATCAGATTGCCAGCTGGTCCGTTATTGTAACCATTTAATTCATTCAAGGCCCTAGAAGCAGGAACAGTCGTTAGTGGACTCATATATCTTTTCAATGTGATCCATGCTCATTACAGGCAGTCTTAATTAAGATGTTACTGACTTTTTCATTCGTTTGTAGGTGACGTCGTTTGCCAACTTCAGCAGGTTGTAAACAGCATCTGTATCAAAGCTGATGCCATCCTTGGTATCATCAAAGGCCACGCTAATAGACGCTTGGCAGACCCTCGTCACTATTCCAGTCCCCACCTCTGAATCAGCGGCACATCCGCCGGTGTCGTACAGACCAACTATATCCCCTGTGGCAGAAGTCATGTTGAATTGAAAAACTTAAACCTGGAATACACAAAAATAAAACCCCACTTATAAAATCTGTAGTCTCACCAGGTCCAAAACTATTGCTTGGAAGGGAGGAGAAACCAAGATGTTTCCTTGGCTCGAGGACGAGGACTGTGCGACCATACAGGCCTGTAGATTGACTTCCAATATGTAACTTCAGCAAGCAAACGCCTTTATTCTGAAGGTCTTTGAGGGGGACATTCTCCTGCCATAACCTACAAACAACAAAATAATGATTTCACATGGACACCTCACATCAATAAAAAGCCTGAAAACATTTATTAAAATTATGATTGTGAGCAGAATATAATTTTCTATTATACTTATTGCCAGGTACTGTAAATAATTTAGGCACTTATCAGTTCCTTTGAAATACATTTTCTTAGTAATATGTAATGTGTATATATACTGTAGTAATATGATGATATCAGACATCTTGCATCACATTATAAGATAATTTTCTGATTCTGATATCATAATATGATTAACATGAGCTACAATACATGATTTTAGGTACCTGGTTTCCTCTATTTCTGCCTCCCTCTCCTCCTGCAGAAGCTCAAGTGTCTTTGACACAAACTGCTCAACAGCCATTGCTCACTAGAAATACCCAAACCAGAGTTAACACCACACACCCAAAAACATTTTAATACTATTGCGTGTCATAACATAAGGTGAAAGCTATCGGTTAGTTGCTGGTAGTCAGGTGTAGAAAACTGAAATCAATCTTGCAGCATTTTTAAGGCCTAAGTATTCCATAAAACTTCAATGAAAACAGTACAGAAACAGAAACGCGTTAGCTTTTCAACAATGTAAACAACTTGTTTTTGCTGTCGCTCGTAAGTACATTACACGTACACTTTACTAACCTGTGACGATTTGCACCACAACAACTGAAGAAACAAAAAATAAAATAGTATTAATAAGGAACATTTGAGATGATATCTTCTGTGCCACTTACATGTACTGTATCGGTATATGTCTTCTTTGGTTATAGTAGCACACACACTTATTGGTCACACTGCCGCCAAGCGGCGAGGATGTCTCATCGCGGCCACGCGTGACCGGAAACACGTTTTATTTTGGAAAAACTGCGCGGAAGTTGCCCAGCTAGGTTGACGTTCCGAGAAACACGTTGAGCCTCCCTGTCAATCAAATTCGACAGAAACGAGCCAAGCAATCGTAAAAGAAAGCTCGGTAATTGGTTATAAAATCAGGCTGTGTGAGAGACCGTGGCTGCTCAGGCTCCTTTTTTGCGTGATGTCAGACCGCGGGACAGCATAGTTGTTGATCTATTCATTCAGGAAGCACACGTCGGTGCTGCAAACCTGGGCTAACCCGGTCCACTTTCAGCTGCTTCACGAATGTTTTACTCTTGATTTTATTTATTTTTTTCGGAGATGAAAACGTCGTTATTCCTGTTACACGCCATCTCTTGCTGCTGGCTAGCTGGTGCCACTCTTTCCAAAACCGATGCAAAGAAGCCGCAGAAGGCTGAGGTCGAGGTGAGTGAAGTTCAGGCAGCTTGGTTGGGTCTTGGTGACCCGACCAACTGTTTGCTGTCGCTGCCATCAGATGACCTTATCTTCACTATCATTTGCCCAGTCATCATGAGGCTGACATTTTCCCAAAATCAGCTCATTTTTCTTGATTCTTTTCCATCCAGACGTCTCCAGCTGATTTGTCCGTGTTGGAGAGAGGCCTGGTGGTGTCAGATCCACACTGGAAAGATATAGTGAGGGAAGAAAAGAGATACTGTGTCCACATCAAGAAGACTTTCCAAGGACAAGTGCTTGGATATGTCACACCTGTGAGTACTCTCTCCAATGACTACATTCATACAAGAGAACGTCCCCTGCTGTGTTGGTGCTCAGCATGTCACGCCTGCAATTACTCCATCAGGTTTTTCAAGTCAGTCGTAATGCTGCCGGTTCCTCATCCGTCCTGCAGCTGTGGGCCAGAAATGAAACTTTAGCTGACGAATTGAAGTCTTTTCCAAAATTAGAAACTTATTAAAAATGAAATCTAGCCTTTCACCAATATGGCCACAACAGGGTGTCAGGGTTATGAGGAGGATGATGACTGCAGTCTTTTTTCTAGTGGAATTCCCATGGCTATGACATCGCCAAGCTGTTTGGCTCTAAGATGACCTCAGTGTCTCCAGTTTGGCTTCAGCTCCGCCGAAGGGGACATGAAACCTTTGACGTTACTGGACTCCATGATCACGACGCAGGTAGAGGACCTGTCAGTCAGGTGGAAGGGGTTTTCTGATGTACACTCTGCAAACTGTTCTCTCTCCTTGCAGGCTGGGTTAAAGCCGTACGCAAGTCTAACAAAAAAATCAGGATGGGTGAGTTAACGTGTCGGAATGTCGGTGCAGGTAAAACTCTGCTGCAGTTTTACAAGGCGTGCTCCTCCTTCCGTTAGTGCCTCGGCTGTTATTTGATGGCTGGTCTTACCAGGATTACATGAGTGTGCTGGCGAGCGAGGATGAAATCGAGGAGCTGGCAAGCGAGCTGGTGGACGTGGCAAAGGTAGTGAAGTTTACTTTAATTACTCACGGCTGTGATTGTGAGGCTGTCTGATGAAAACTGCGGCGTTGCAGACCGAAGGATTCGATGGGTTCACCTTGGAGCTTTGGAGCCAACTGGGGGGCAACAAAAAGAAGTACGTTTGCATGTTAAAACACTCATTTTACCACTTTGATTCGTCTAGAATACAGTGCTAATCATTATTTATGTGAAATCTGTGTATAGAGAGCTGGTCCACATGGTCAAACACATCTGTGAGGCTTTGAAGGCCAAAAGATTAGACTGTATTCTCGTCATTCCACCTGCTGTGACAAGGTAAATTCATTTATTTTAATTATCTAGCTCTTGTAAAAACTGTACACTTTAACCTTAAAAAAAAATAACCAAATTCATACGATGACGTACAACAACCTTGGTCCTGATGCCGAACCTGCAACATCACATTACTCGTCCTAGTTGTGCTTTGATTTCGCTAATTTTAACATGGAGTGAAATTAATGACCAAGATTTGATAAATGGTGTCAGTTTGTCTTCTCCAAACTTCTAGTACAGGACAGCCAGGAATGTTTGGCCGGGAGGAGTTTGAGGAGTTGGCCCCGGTTGTCGACGGATTCAGCCTGATGACGTACGATTATTCCAGTGGTGCAAAGTAAGACCCAGGAAAGCGGAGGAAGAATTCATTCAGCAAGAGCGACGGCAGAAAGTTTAATCTCTGCTTTGTTTCCACAGGCCGGGCCCGAGCTCCCCCCTGCCCTGGGTGAGAGACTGCGTTCTCCAGCTTGCACCAACTGCTCAGTGGAGGCAAAAGATCCTGCTGGGACTCAATCTGTATGGCCTTGATTTTGCAGCCCAGGGGGCAGAGCCCATCCTGGGCGGGAGGTGAGACACTAGCTGAACTGGTGCGGTCATTTTCACGTGAACTTTGTCGTTTGGGATCATGAAATAATATCAGCACTCCTGACCTGATTTTTCCTGCAGGTACATTGAGATTTTGCGTGAACACAGACCAAAACATGCCTGGGATGAATATTCTGGGGAACACTACATCACTTACAGGAGGTAATGCTGTCAATGGCACTTGGAGGTAGTGGCTGCTTTTGCAAAAACTAGAAATGTTATCTCGGTTTCAGGAACAGCGGAGTTAAACACGTGGCGTACTATCCGTCACTGAAGGCAAGTACGCTTTCTGATTAATTCACTCTGAAGGTGTTTCCTACTCTTCTGCTCACTATTTTCAAATTATTTTACAGTCGATCTACCTGAGGATCTCTTTAGCTGCAGAACTGGGAACAGGAGTTTCCTTATGGGAATTAGGACAAGGATTGGACTATTTCTATGATCTTCTATGAGAGTGGGACTTATTATTGTCACTGTTTTTCTCATAAACAAGGTGCAGCAAAATTTCAAGAACTGTTTGAAGATCATTTTTTGTAAGTAAGGAGATGATGAAATGTGCCATTGATAGAATTTAGTTAATATTCAACCTGCATGAAGGTCATGACCAGATACACAAGTCTTGGATTCGTTGTTTCTGTGGTACTAAGTGCAGTTACTTGGTACTTCATTGTGTAGTATCTTTTTTTCCTCTTGTTCATGAATGTAAACATTCAGGGTGCAGTAACAGTTCCGCAGACAAAAGAAGACGACCTTGACAGGCTTTAAAAAAGGTTGTATTGTTGAGACTGCAATCATTTCAGACTCGCCTTCAAGACAATGTTTAAGTTTATTATTTTGCCATGTTTTTAATAACAGCACTGCAAGTAATGTACTTACAACTGTTGCCAAATATTCGTTCCAGTATTTGCCTGAGTTGAGTGTTCGTATGATGACGTAAATATAAATGTGGACCAACTGAGCTGTGAAGTATGATGTTCCTCAGTTTCTATTTCTACTTGGCACCACAGAGCAGGATTAGATTATTTACAGCAAGTAAGGTTGACTGCGTATTCTGACCAGTTATTAGGTGCCTGTCGATGACTACGTGCACAGCGTCTTCTTTACTTGCTGGGAAGAAAACAAAGAGAAAAAGATAGGAGTTTGTGGAATGTCAATGGGGCAGATGTGACGCGCCCATCAACTCACCTGTGTATGATCCACCGTTCTCTTTCACAAAGTCCTCCACCACCAGAGGCAGGTTGGCAAAATCGGGCTGCCGCACCAGTTCAAACACCGAGGGCTTCAAATAACAAATACAAATCAGCTGATATGATCTAATCCAATGAGATTTGAGTGTCTTCTAAACAGGCACCCCAACAAGACTGACCCCTGTTAAGCTGTAGCTACTGAAGATCCACTTCTGTCCCTCAGTGACACAACACAGGGCCGATACTCCTTGGCCTACAGCACAAATGGGTTCTGTACCGACAAACACAAGCCTGCATGACGTGTGTAAACCTCATACCCAGAGTTTCTAAAGCTCAGGCGCACTTACTTTGGTGAGAGATGAAGTGTGTGAGAATGCGATGCATGGAGCCACTGTGTGCCAGGTCGGTCAGGGCCCCAGGGCAGTCCGGTATGAGCAGTACCTGGTATCTGGCCCCTGGAAAAGGTCATGACTGCGCTGAGTAGTCAAACACCAAACACGTCCATAAAGTCACCCACGTTAGCATCCCCACCATCTATAGATTCGAGTTTAGCCGGTGTAGCGTAGGTTTTCACGCTGAAGTCTTGCACCCATCTGGAGGTGCCTTCGTCCACTCCAGAAAAGTCTATCGTCTTCCCCTGCAAGCAAAAAAAGGCTGAGGTCAAGTTAGAGATCACCCATGGGTGAAATATGTCTGAGATCTGAGAAGAACACGAGTTATTTTCAAAATAATCAAAATCATAACCCAATTTAAGCAGTGCGATGAAAAGAAAACAATGCATCTCACTCCTGGTGTGGCGGTCTGTAGATTAAACAATGAAGAACAATGGTTGAAACACTGCTGGAAAGACTTGGCTGACACCCCTAAAAGAGAAAACAATTTAAGCGCGGATGTAAAAATCACAAGTTGGTTATTGGCGTTGTCCAGGCTAGCTAGCTAGCCAGCTAGCAGAGATGTCTGACAGGTTTATGCGAGTGTAGGAAATATCTCTGCTTAGACAAAACACTGCATTTATCTAAACACAGACCTTTCAAATAATGAATTAAGTTGACGGACTTACCTTGAGGAGAAGCGCTCGCCACAATCAAGCATGTCGGTTTGGCAGACATTTGATTAATAGCTATAATAATGAAGTTATTTGAAATGAATGAAGCAAAAATCTGCGTCTCTTATTGTCAAATATTCTGACGAAAAGCGGAAGCGCGGTCAGCTGACATCAATATCCGCTCTAAGATTTCAAAATAAAATATCAAACAGCAGGGAATAAAATTAAAGGAGAAAAAAAAACTTAGAAACAGATTTAATGCCTTTTTATTAGAAGTTAAATAAAACTATTATATATATGCGACATACTGATACACTTTTGAAATATTGTAAGTTTTATAGTTATATAAAGGATGTTGTAACAGAAAATCAGTGCTGCCCAGCAGCTACATATGACTGTAAAGCTAGTGTAATTGCATGGCTACATATTTGGAGCTGGTAATACAGCTGGCTAAATAACTTGAGTATTTAAATGTCTAAACAATTTAGAATCCATGTGCCATTTTTCAAAATATAAAACTCGGGAATCAGTAAGGATCTTCTTCCAAATTCCGATAGAGACAGCAAGTAAATATTATCCCCAGAAGCTGGAAAAGAAAAGAAAAAACAAACAAAAAAATAATAATGTCAGAGAGCCCTCAAGCATAAGTGTTTTGATTAGACTTTTAAATCTGTGATGAACTTGGATTTTGTTTAGAGGTCTGTGTTCACCTGAAGAAATGCAATTCCAATCCCCACCGCACCAAGGATATACAGCTGTTTTAGGATGAATTCCTCTAATTTCATGATGCACCCTCCCTAGGAGCACGAGAAAAGCAACAACATTAACCGTTAAATCCTTTCTTTTACAAAATGGCAGGCAGCTAACCGGATTAATACTGTATACCTCCAATTTGTAGATATTTGAGGGATGGCTTCTGCGGCCGCAGCGTTCGGTGGGGGTTTTGCAGCAGCTATCGGGAACAGCCTGTTGGTTCTGCTGAATCCACACGTTGTCGGTCCAGTCAGAGTAATTGTGGCTGCCACAACATTTGAACTGAACAAATAAAGAACTGTTGAGCTTTTAAAAGGGTGCCTTTAGAAATAAACAGTGTTTAACTGCTGCACCTCCTGCTGGAGGTTGTCCACAGCCTGGGTGACCCTTTCCTCTCCTGGTTGACGGTATTTTTGCTGCATGGTTGTCTTTAGGTTCTGCCTCAGGTCCTCATCCAGCTGTTTGAACAGGAGAAACATTTCAGAGATAGCTCAGGAAAAGCATGTGTCATCTGCAAGCCTCCTCCCATCAATAAAAAAAAGAAAGCCCCGCTCAAGTTTCCTTCATCCCGGTAACATTCCACCGCACCTGTGCAACATCTATTCCTAACGTAAAACATACGATCACAAATCTCCTCACTACGCTCTGTTTTTTAAAAAAAAATACATTCCTTTACTTGCAAACAGCATTGTATATTAGCTTAGTGCATTACCTGGTAGCAGAAAGGGAAACACTGGAGTAAGGAAAAGGGGAGAAAGAGACATTAGAAGAATGTGAAAACAGTACAAAGGATAAGAATGCACAGGGCAGCATGCAGAGGGGATTTCACAACAAATACTGAAACAGCTGCAGCTTCTTACTGAGTGAGAAATAGCTTAAATAGAACTGATGCAGGATGGAAAAGGAAGAGAATGATTTAGTGGTGTTTGAGAGATGAAGGGAGTTCTGTCCCCTTTGTCACATGACCAAAAAAACCCCCCAAATACTTCCCAACAAAAGGTGCATTTACCTCTTGGTAGGTAATGTAGGCCAGGACTCCGGCAATGATCTCCAGCAGGAAAATACACACCAACAAACACAAATACTGTAGAACAGGACACACAAAATAAAGAAATAATCAACAAAAGAATAGAATATAATTATCAATAAATGTGCAGCAGTTAATGGCTTATACAGGGATAACGTTATTGATTGCAAAGGCTGCAGCGTACAGAAATAGCCATAACACCATGCAAATCATCCAGATTTGCTCCTGGATCTCTTCCAGTGACAGCGTCCGAGCGTCTGACACACACACTCTGTGGGCCGAGCAGCTTGTGATGCCGCTCATTCCTCTGGCATGAGCCACGCTCTAAATCTAAACTACTAAAGATGTGCTGTAGCTTCTCTGACATAATGAGCTGCCCCGAGGGCAGAGCGACAACAGAGGATCATCTGGGATTAACAGATAACTGGAGCTGTGGGTATAAACAGGAATTTAAAGGTGTCTGCCCTGCAGCCGTTAAACTGGGCTCAGGAAGGAGACCGGTCACAGGTGCAAGTGATCCATTTTACCACAATCAAAAGACTCTTCTTCTCTCTCAGCGTGGCACAGCAGCCGATTAACCCGGTCACTATCACGACGCCGCCGGCGGCAATCAGGATGTAGGCGGAGGCCGAGTAGAAGCCGGAGGACAGCAAACTGATGTAGTCGCCCTTTTCCACCAAAGTCCACACTCCCACCGCCAGAACAGCCCCTCCTGCCAACTGAGGAGCAAACTCAACTCAAACCAGATGCACATCAAATTTTTTGGAGCTATTTATACTTCATTGTTCCAATATTTACTATATTGTACGTTCAGATCCGCTACATCTTGGAGGGAAATGCTATAATTTTAACATTAAGGCCACATGTAGAAAGATTTTGCCCCAATAAAAAAATGCACCTGACATGCATCCACTGAAAAAACAAAGGTTGAAAATAATAAGAAGGATTAAACATAACATTGTTTCTTAGCTGTTAGAAATATTCTTTTAATTACATAAATGCACATTTTGCGCTATTCACACTTACCCAGAAAATAATGTTAAATAGAAAAATAAGGTATTTCAGACAAATTGTCCCACAGGTGTTTTTTTCAGCTCGAGCCTCCATTCTGGAATGAGAAATGCACTTGTGTTAGTGTGGGTGGTCAACACATCAGGGAGATCAACATTCAGTTTGGAGAAGATGGAACCCAAAACGCTCAGACCTCCAGCGCTTCCATCAGAGCACTCACATAACTGCAAGACGACACCTCATCACGCAGCAGTGGAGCGAGACGCAGCGGCTTTAACTTAACATTAATCACCTGGTTAAAGTTTGATGGTGGATGATGTATTAAAAACAGAAATCAGTGAGCCAAAAGCAGCTCCAAGGTTAAATCTGCTGTGTTGTTGAGAATAACAAACTTAAGAGTTTGTGTCACGTGCCCTGCAGTGGACTGATTTATGTGTCCCAACTTAACATGATATCCCCACCCTCCAGTCATACGGAACACAAACCTTCTTTCACCAGGTTTTCTATTTTATCCTGACCTGAACTCAACACTCTGCTTCTGGAGATTTAAATCTGAACATCACGAGACACAATAAATCAGAGTAAAAGGTCATTTACTGCATTATTACACACAAAAAAACCCCGTTGAAAGATAAAACCTACCCCAACTATTATTGTCCAGCCAAACAAACCCCCTCCTCCCAACAACCAAGAGTTATTTTTAACTTCCTGTGTCATGGAAAATTTGCTCTCCCTTTCTGCAGACTAGAATGCTCCTACCTTTATATCTGGGCCCAGAAGGATGTCGTCTGTTGAGGGAAACGTCTCCCCGAGTCAGACCAACGCTGGTGTCAGTGCACGGCTCTCTCTGAAGGGTAACCTTGACGGCGTTCTCAGCTGACGCCCGCTCTCGAGCCTCCCACCAAAGCAAAGGCTCTCCTCTTTTGGCACAACAGGCAGCTCCAGCGGCTCTGCAGACATGGCTGCCCCCAGCTGGATTCGCACGTGTGCACAGGCACCAGCCCTGCAAGCTGCAACTGTAAAGGTCAACGCAGCCTGCAAGAAAGCATGCAAAGATTCTGACAGCAGAGTATTCCTCAGATTACAGTTTATTGATTACACATAACAATGCATAACAAAAACATATGGGACCAAAAAAATGGCAGTGCTTCCAGGGTGAAATGTGACCCAACTGTTGCACCAAACAACCCATCATGCCCTTCATCATCATCTTCATCACCTGTTCTTCATACACAGCAGCTGTTTTTTTCAGTGTTCTCCGTCAGTGAAAGGACAGCGTCACACTGTCGATCATGCTGGGACAATAATGTGCTGTGATGGAGAGAAAAACATTTCAGAGCAGAAACTGAAAAAAAACCCAACCTAAATCCAAATGGCTGTTGAGGCTGAATGATCGCAGCTGATATGAGGAACGTCATAAGCAAATGACTGTTTTAAGTTGCTACATCGTTTCTAAAGCCTCAGAAATGAGTCTGATAATGAAATATTTAAGGTTTGTTATCTGGTGCCATCTAGTGAGAGTATAGTTGCAAGAGCTGCATTTCTGTTCTCAACCTCATCACCTTTTGAGTGTCTAAGAACCTACGGTGGCCGTTGGGAACCAAATAAATTTGCATCTACAATCTGTATATTTCTCCCAAAAAAAGGAACTAAAACTGCAAAAAAAAGGGTACAATCAGAAAATTTAATTCCTGAAATTCCCGTAGTTATACAGCAGCAGCTGAAAGGCAAATGCAGATCGACTGTAGGAATTCCAAAATAAAATCATTCATAGATTTCAACCCATCAAATGCTGCAGCGATTGGCTCCAGCAGTCAAAAAGATGAGACGTCATACCTGGCGAGCTCCGTCATGACTTCCTCAATGTTGCACCCAGTTTTGGCACTGCACTCATAAAACAGCGCCTGGTGTTGCTGCATAAACCACCGAGATCAGGACTGGAAGTAAATCACTGCGGCGCTTCATTTGAATATTCAAACGTGCTGCACCTTTGCGAGCCCCTGCCCCACCGCGGCCGTCACTTGTCTCCGGTCTGCCCTGTCCAGTTTGTTGGCCAGCAGCACCAGTGCTGCTCCATCACACGCCTTCTCCTGGGAGAGGTGAGTACAAAACCCCAGGGATGAAGAAAACTGGCTGTATCTCGATCAGCATCAGACATTAATCCATCCATCCTCCATCCTATGACAAAACGTCTGAATTTCACTCCACCAGCATTTGTTGACCAAAGTAATCCGGTATTAAAGACAGTGAAAGTACTGAGTATGCGTGCGCTTTTGGCATTTAACAACAGTCAATTTAGCTGCTGGTTTATTCAAATGAGGACAAACTGTTTTGCATGTTTTGCTTTCCATCCAAAACGTCCATGTGATCGTGACCTGCTCACCCTCACAGAGTGCATCCATCCTCTGAGCGTGGTGAAGGAGGCGGCCTGCGTCAGGTCGTACATGGCGAGGATGCCGTCTGCTTTGCGGTAGTATTGCTCAGTGATGCTGCAGAACCTGAATAAACAGAGCACTACGGAGTGTGTGGTGAGAGTGTACACCCAACATAAAAGTCTGAAAACAACAGGAAAAACATAAAAGCACGCTAGCGCGCGCATGAGGTTGACCTCTCCTGCCCTGCTGTGTCCCAAAGCTGCAGAGTGACGCTGGCGGAGCCCACGGTTAAAGTCTTCATCTGGAAGTCTAGACCTGCCGGGTTCCACGCGTTCGTTACGTGTCTCAGTCACACTGAAAACTGAGTGCGAGTGAAAGCAAAGCTCACCAACAGTGGCGCTGGGCTTCCTCTGTAGCTGTCCTGTGCAGAAGCGATGGATGAAGGAGGTCTTCCCCACTCCCGAGCTTCCCAGAAAAACCACTTTGAACACTCGCTGAGGACTCGCACTTGTCTTCTGCAGTCCAGACACAAGCATCCAACGTATCATTGTGAGTTTTGTAAGCTCACAGCATTTGTCCTGGGGTTGAATACGCTTCCCACCTGAGTTTGCGCCTGTTGGGTTTTGTCACACCCGACACCACTGGAGGGATGGGGACTCTCGGTTTGCTCCAGCTCATTAGATGAGCGCAGCTGTCTTCAGGAAGAAAGAACACACACAAATCAGCTGCTGCAACACACAAACAGGATCGCATCGCTGTGGTGGAAGACACAAACCTCGTCAGTGGCTCGTCTTGTGGTATGTAGCTACCTATGACTGAGCCCTGCTTCTGCAAAGTCACTTTTGGAGTCTAAAAACGTTCATGTAAAAAGTGAGGCAGAATAAATGAAACACATTAGGTTTTTAAAATTACATAATCATGTAAAATGGTGCAAAGTTTCTCGGATGTTTTCCTGAAAAGAAGCCACATTTTGAGTCGCCTTTAAGAATTGTGACAAAGGGCTTTATTTGAGGTAAATACTGAACCCACTTCAGATAGCATTTGCACAAATAGTGCGATGGACAGTACAGTGTCAATAATAAACATAAAACACTCTTTGGGTTTTACAGGATTGAATAGACGTACAAAATCAAATGCTAAACTTTAGTGACCATGTCTTCAGGACAGAATATTGTTCATGTTTTAAAAAAAAGAAAGAAGAAAAACCTTCAGAAAGCATCAATAACACTGACAAAAGGTCAGTGTAGAACCAAATATCCCCATCTCCCATGAAATCACTGTCCAGGGCTGGAATCTCAAGGCTCTCTTCAGGTTGGGTAAATCTTCGACGTCCAAGGGGGAAAAAAGTCTTCACTGAGGTAGTAATTTAATGGAACATGAGGAAGGACAGAGTGACTGTGACTAACCCTCTTCTGAGACTGTTGGGCATCCTTCTCGTCTCGCAGCTTTCTGTTCATATCCCTGACACAGAAAACAGGGAGGAAGAAAATCAGGTGTCGCCAACATCAGCCTGGCTGTGAATGACACAGAGGGTTGGATTTATTCCAGCTGTTAATACCTTAACAGCTCCAGCTGTTTTAAGAGACTTTCCTTCTCTTTCTGGATGTTCCGAGACACACGCATCACCTTTCTGAATTCAAGCAAACAGAAGATGATCCTGCTGTAAGTTAAAGCATATACAATCTTGAAAGGCATTTGTATGAGGTGCTGCTGGCTGATTCTGAGCTGATCCCACAGCAGTGGTTCTACCTGGGAACCACAGGAACTGGAAACCACGCTGGCCTGAGTTTTGAGAATCTGCAGTCAGCATTTCAAGCGACATCGAGCAAGACGATGAAACTGAAATGGCGTCTGTAGGCATGACACACTACCAGGAACCATGATCAAGATGTGATGTATGATTGAAGTAAGCACACATGTAAATGAACCATCAAGCCTGGGAGCAAAATGGATGCTTAAACTGTGCACCACTGAGTGCTGCCTATTTGCTTTTATATACGCTTCACCACACAGTCTCTCTATGGTCTCCTTTTGTCGTCAACCCAAAGAAACAAACATGCAAATGCATGACTTTCAAACCTGTCTGACGTGTGTGTTTTAGTGGTAAGCTTAAATCCTGGTCTTACTCAAATAAAGTCGTCATGGGGTTTGACTGAAACTGACACGCGGCTTGCACCGCGCTGCTCACCTCTTTCCTGTGCCAGACAGGTCTTTGCTTCTCACCTCTGTCTCTCTATCTGTTCCTGCTCGCCGCTGAGCTGCTGCATGTGGAGCTGAGCCAGAGCAGCCTGCAGCTTCTCTTTGCTGTGCTCCACCTGCTCCTGTAACTGCATGTTGATGCCGCGTAGTTGCACATTGTGTGCCTTGGTGTTTGCCTGTTCAGTGCTTAGCTGCTGGATTCTGGACTCCAGCTTAGGCAAAACAAGGGGAAAAAAATGTTACTCATTAATTTCAACAGTGCAACGCAGCAGTGTTCCAGCACCGACCTCTTTCTGCTTGCTCAGGGTGTTCTCCAAATCTTGCTCCCGAACTTTCAGCACCTCCTCAAGTTGCCCTCTCTGTTTTTGCTTTATGCTTTCCTTAATTTTACAATAAATTGTTCAAATGCCGTGAAGATGATCATTTTTGGTCCATGGAAAAATCTATGAAAGTAACAAACATTCCTACCTGCGTCGATTGTTTCTCTCTCTCCTCCCGAATCTGGCTTTCCATGTCTTCATAAATGGACCGAACGATCTGGTCGTGTTCGCTTTCGCGTCTGGAACGGGAGATAGAAAACACAGATTAGTGAATAGGGCAGAACTTAGGCATGTCATCATGTGCATGCGGAGGACAGCTAGGAGGAAGACAAAACCTTCGCAGTGCTTGTTCCAGGCTGTCCCTCTCTCGGATGCAGTCCTGTAACTGGGCCACCGCATGGACCAGTATGCCTTCCAGAACACTGAGCAGCTCTGGTCTGTCTTTCTGGAGTTCATGCCAGAGGGAAATGAACTCCCGCTGACTGGAAACACAAACACACACACACAAATTAGTGAGTTTTAAAATTGGATAATGCAACTGAAGGCTTAAAATAATCTGACACATTGATTTTAGACAGTTTAAAGAATGGTTTCTGTTAAAGAACTTAAGCCATTCAAGTTTTGAGTGACAGAACCAAGTACTAAGCCAGCATTTTTGGAGAAAAAAACAAAACAGTATTACTCTGTACAAACTTAGGGTGAATCAGTCACCAGTCCAGAGGAAGAAATACAGCCTGGACAGGTCACCAGTTTATTCCAGTCAACTTGTTTGGGCTAATTATGCTTAGATGTATCTCCATTTTACTAACTACTTTTCCCCAGTGTTGAACTGCCTTTATTTGTCTGGGTATACACGATAAGTATGTATCTATGAAATGATTACTCTTCATTTGCAAGACAAAGTTAGAACAATGAGCTTACTCTTTGAGGAGTTTGTCCCCTCCCAGTTCCATCAAGACGTTTACAACTCTAACCACAGTGGGGTCCTCGGACAGGTCCAGCCCATTACCCTCCTCGTCTGGTTCATTTTGACTCAGGTCAGCTGTGTCCTCCAGTCCCACCAGCTCACCTGAAGTGTGCGCGCGCGCACACACACACACACACACACACACACACACACACACACACACACACACACACACACACACACACACACACACACACACACACACACACACACACACACACGTCAGAAAGAACAACAACTTCCCAGCAGGTAAATAAAACCTAAAACTCTATGCTCACCAAGCCCGGTGTTGAATTCAATGGGAGTCAGGAATCCATTGCTCTGCCTGTCCAGACTCTCAAAAACCTCCTCCAGCTGTTCGGGGGAAAGCGGAACCTCGCCCTGTAGCCTCTGACCCCAGACAGAGAGAGACAGTTAAAGACCACATCAAAGTAACGTTTAATTCAACCACACCTACTGCTCACCTGCATGTCTCGTTTCGTGATGAAGCCCTTGCCCTCTTTGTCACAAAGCACAAACAGCTCTTTGGCCTTGCCCATGACCTCAGCTTGGGGGCTCGACACCATCTCTTTAGAGCTGGGTGAAGCCAGTGGACTGCGTGCTCGGCCTGGCATGGGGCTGCCATTTGGGATGCTCCGCGGTCTGGGACTCACTGGCACGGCCTCGCCACTGCCTTGAGCCACTAACACTTCCCCATCGTGAAGCCACTTGGACATGACTGCACAGGCAGAGGAGCTGGGGACATTTAGACACAAAACACTTCCATCTTTAACAGCAATGCTTTGAAAGATGATGCAGAATCAATCAAATGTTTTTTTTCTGAGTAATGCAGGATACTGGGATATGCTGCTCTAGGTCCTCCCGTGTTAAATGTGGTGCAAACGGAGCTGTGAGTCTACACGCTATCTACATCTGCCACCCTCCAGTTGGTAAACACTGAGCGAAATTACATAACTGCTTCCTGAATTACTTATGATGGAATTTTATGAAACCATTTCAACACAGTGCAGCACATCCACTCACTATTTACTTGGGTGTAAACTGAAATAAAGTTGTCTGTGCAAGCACATTTAATCACTGGTGACCAGGATGTGCGACGGATACGGAACAGGATTCTGTCATGTGGGACAATTTTCTGTGTATTCTTGGGAGGAGAGACCATGACTCACTACATAAAACTATACTGTCAAAAAACAGTGATTGCTAAATGAGCTATTAATGCCACCCAGAAATGTTGTCGACTGGTGTTTTGTGATATTTATAAACCAATTCAGGAAAGGGACAAATTATAAAGCATTAGATGACAGGTGCAAAATGAATGACAAGAAAATGAAATATTGCCAGTCCATATCTCTCCAGTCGAGATGTCACAGCGGGCATAAAAACAATAAATTAGGA
Source organism: Arothron firmamentum (assembly GCA_016586285.1). Lineage (NCBI taxonomy): Eukaryota > Metazoa > Chordata > Actinopteri > Tetraodontiformes > Tetraodontidae > Arothron > Arothron firmamentum. The sequence goes on from BJFM01001619.1 coordinate 48,605, forward strand.
GCTGATGATATGACCGATATATGGCGATATCCTGGCGAAAAGGTGTGTGTGTGTGTGTAAACACTTAATGTACAGAAGCGTCAAATCTGACTTCTTGTTGGCTAACAGACACTTTAAAAGGTCAAATCACCAGCACACAACAGCTGTGTGATGCAGCGTGAAATTCTCACATTCGCTAAAAGTGGTTTACATTGGTAGGACAACAATACCCGTATATAACTTCAAAAACTCTCTCAATAAACCGCAGCTCTCGCCATAATCGGCACGACTACGCGGTCCAGCTGAAAACATTGAGATAACACTGCAGGTTCAGCAAACAGCTCAGTTGTTAAAGGGTGGTTTAGTTTTGAGACTGATTACCTTGATATTGACAGGAACCCAGCACTGCTAATTGCAACCAACTTTTGCCTTTATTCAAAAGTATAAAGTGCCCAAACGTAAAATAATGTCATATTTCATGAAAACACATCTGGCGATCGGCTATTACATGTTGAATAGAAACCGTGAATGTACTAAAAGACAGTTTAGTAATAACTCCCAAAGTTGAAGAAACTTGTGTTCACTCACCTCCGGCGCGCCGGCCACAGGTGCCCACAACCGGAGTCACGTCATCGTAACTGAAGCGCGAGCTTTTACCGCTGGGTGGCGTCGACATCGCGTGTTGTGGAGCCTTACCGTCATGCTTATTGCAGACTAACAACCAGAATTTAATTATTCTTCTCAGTCCCACAAGAAAGTTTTTTTTTAATGAAATACGTAGGTCATATAAGTTCCAACATACAATATTGAAGTTGCAAAATAATCATAATTACATATGCCTTGTCAAATATTATTTTATAAGATATTTCTTGGGCCTATGTCTCCACCATTACGGTAAAGTTGACGTTACCATGGAAACCCGTGTGGCCGCTGAAAAGCAGCAATGGACGGTAGAAGCTGGTAGCATGCTGGACGTGATAACAGTACAAACTTATGCGTTTTAACCTAAATTATTTGATTTTCGTACCCATTTTTCTGTTTTTTTGCATTTCAAGTAAGTATAGACTGTCTAAGTAGCATTTGGGTTGCCTTTGTTTTAGAGTATATCCGTAGTTGGTGTTACTATTAGTTGCTAAAACATCAGATATCTATTGTTATCATGAAAAACTATCTTGTACAAAGAAGATATAAAACAAAACAGTGATGAATGTGTTACGAGTGTCCCAGATTGTCCTCAGACATTATTATAAAGCGCCGCACCGGTCCAAGGGTAGATTAGAAAGAGGTGTACGGTAACTGATGTTTGTGTCTCCGTCTGTAAAATTACCGCTTAATCCCAGACTTTGTCTGGATAACAGGCTGAGCGTAGATGACTGGCTGTATGTTACTATGATGTGCATAGTAGACTTAGCTTAAATATAAACTTAAAAATATCTTATTGATTTACGAGTGTTTGTTTACCTTTCACCAGAAATGCAGAAGACGAAGTGAATTCCTTCAATAAATGTCCACATTTAACCCGTCGGAATTCTCTGAAAGTTGCATCAATATGACGCAGCAGTAAATGGATCTTGGTTTGTAAAATCAGTCGCTGAAGATGCTTCAGACCGGTAACTATTCACTGGTGCTCCTGATCCAGCTGACGCTGCTGGCCTTTGACCTCTTTGTCAACTCCTTCAGCGAACTCCTGAGAGAAGAGCCTGTCATCCAACTAGTGCTTTTCATGTGAGTCCGTAAGCTACAGCATGGAATTATTGTACTGTAATGTGGTTGGTTTGCCAGTTGTGAGTAGTTGTGGAATGCG
>BJFM01001619.1:50433-65874 GCA_016586285.1 Arothron firmamentum
CCTTCCCAGTATCTCAGCTTGTTGATACTAGCTAACAAATTACAGCCCTGCATGAGGACTATCTAAAAAAAAAAAAAAATCATCATTACTTTATAGAAATCCAACTGTTTAAAAGTGAAATCAGATTGTGGATGTCTAACTAAAAACCTACTTTGTCCTTACAGCATCCAAGATATAGCCATCTTATTCAGCGTGATCATCATTCTGCTGATGATGTTCAACACCTACGTCTTCCAGGTTGGCCTTGTGTTCCTGCTGTTGGAGAGGTTCAGGGCTCTGCTTATCATTTCAGCTCTTTACCTGACCCTCAGCATCTGTTTCCACTGCTGGGTGCTGGTAGGCAACGTTACGGGCACCTACATGCCAATTCAATTCAAATGAAACTCTTGCATAATAACATGTAGCCATGTTCAATATTGACCATCATCCATCCCAAACGAACAGTCGTGATCGTGTATTTTCTCTTTTAGAACCTGAGATGGCCGGATTCAAATCGATTTGTTTGGACAGATGGCCTGCTGTCCCTTTTTGTTTTCCAAAGAGCAGGTAATTGGTGAGCTACATTTCACATAACTAGTCCATCTGCAATCCTTACCATGTGGCCTCTTTGTTTACAGCGGCGGTGCTATATTACTATTTATACAAGCGCACAGCTTTATACATGGGAGACCCGAGGCTGTATGAGGACTCCGTGTGGCTGCGTAATGCCTTCACCAGAGCACGCCAGTGAGCTGGACTGCAAAGACAGGCTTTTTACACAGTGAAATAGTAGATTAAAAACTGTTAAAGCTGCTGGGATTACAGCTACGTAGATTTTAAGTGTTATCCGTTTTCTTACAGATGACAAAAGTGTTTGTTTTTTGCCTTATGTGCTGTTTACATGGTTATTGTTATTTTAAGACAATTTCAATTCAACAATTTTGTTGTTACTGCTTTTTTTTATTAAATAATCTGACTCCAATCCATGTGTAATCCTTTATTGCCAAGCATCTTGGCATTATCTCGGACATAGGGTGAAGCAGACCGCTCTATTTTTACCATGCTGATTAATCAGGGATTGTGGTTTTAGGTCTCACTCGTAAAACAGACCATAAATAGACCACAGCTTCAAAATATCTGTCTAATCTCAAGCACCTACTGAGTAGCAGTTAACTTTGAGTCTCCTAGTCGAAACCAGTTATAAACAGTTGCAGCCACTGAAATTATCAGGTTAAAAAAAAAAAAAGACACCAGAACATGTACAAATCTTCTTTACTTGTGAAAAGACAACCATAGTCCATATGATCCCATAATGTCAGTGCAGTCCAATCTCATCCATTCTGTGCCTCATGTGTGATGTTCCTGGTTCCATCGGAATGACTCATTCATTTCAAGACAGCCAAAACTACAGAAAATAATAATACAAAAAAAAAAAAGATTAACAAGCGGAAAAGTTTATGTGATTAAAACAGAAAATGACTGAGATTTTAAATGTACCTTCATACATAGATGCCGACCCAAAGTAACAGGAACAGCACACCAAATCCCATGAAAAGCGAAGCCACGAGGGAGATCAGGAGCTCTTTGTAGACATCTCTAGTGTATTTTGTTGATGTTACCTCATAGCTGATGACTAGTTAAGGGTTAGCTCACACAAATAGAATCCACACCATGTTAGATAAGTGCCTTCATCTACACAGAGCAGCATTGGCTGCTCTAGAATTTCCTACTTTGATTTTAGCTTTTCAGTCATACTTGGAGAGTGTTGTGAAAAAGTATTTAGTGTTCTGGGTTTTTGCTTGTTTGTCATGCTTGCATGATGCATGCAAATCATTAACATCCTCCAGCACCATAGGGCGCTGCAACAATGCAAAGCTACTGTATATGAACGATAGGGCTATCAACCAACATAAAGAACGTTGTGCAGAACAAATAGGGAAGGATACACAAAAAACCAGGCGGTAAAGAACATGCCGATGGCCAGCAGGACGACGGTAAGGTGAGGGAACACAGCCGGGTTCACCGGGCTGGTATACCTCGTCATTGCCTCGAGCTCCTGCAGTTAAAGCAAACACAAAATAGGGATAAATTCAAGTTTGTAAACCTTTTCATACCCAAGGTCGAGTTTTTTTCTCTCCTGATTCTGGCCCAAAGTATTTTATAAATCCGTGGATATGAAATGAGAGGCTAACTTTCTATGCTAATCCACATCTAGCGAATATATATTCAAAAAGGATGCACGAAATGCTGAGAAAGAAACTTATGAATAACACATTTTGGCAACAACATATTACTGAATATTATAAACATCAAATGCGAAGCATAGAAATGAATAACTTTACCATTCTATACTAATGTGAGTCTCCAGCTCCTATGGTCCAAGACAAAAAGGCCACGTACTGATTTCCGGGTTCAATAATGACGTATCATTTGTATCGTGGATGTGGTTCCGCAGCTTGACTTAACAGGATGCGCTTCCCCATAAATTATTTAAATATGGCGTTTTTGTTCGATCTGCCTTTGACACTAATTTTTTCAGTGTATGTGTGAAGAATTAGGCGTGTTTTATATTTTCCACCTTGAAAAACTTGCGTTTCTGTAAGTCACCGGCGAGTTTGTTTGCCTGAAAGACACAACTCAGGGCAAAATTCGAAGAGCAAAATAACGAACAGCGCTTTGCTGACATCTAGTGGCGATAAAATAGAATAGCTTTCAGCAATGAAAAAGATTCTTACAACAAAAATTTAAAAACACATTTATTTACTCCATGCATTCATAGTATTACAGCATATATTTTGGCAAATATTTTTATAAAGTAATAATAAAGTAAAGATATAGTACTCACATAATTTGCGGTTGACTGCGTGAATGCACGTATGTGTGTTTTTACATAGCTGTCAATCTTGTCTGGGTTCTATTTGCTAAAAGTTAATATATTATTGCTAATGCATTCAAACATCGAAAATAAGAACTTCAAAAGCAATATCAAGTACACTTTAGATATAATAAGCTGGTACTGGTAGTTACAAAATTAAGCAATACAGGTACATGTAATTTTACCAGCTATGAAAAAAAGGTCTGGTATACTCAACAGAGCAAACGTTGGACACATATTTACAGTGCAAAAAAGTGCTATAGTGGTTTCATTTTTCTAGATGGTGGGTTATAAATGAAATGTACACTATATTTTAAAATTATATGTCATAATATTTTATGCGATGGATGTTTCTCATATGTAATATTGAATTTAAACTTGGTACACATATTTCTGGATGGACTCTAGATGTCGAAATATATGGCAAGATTAAGGGGAGAATGTTTTCAAAACAAGGAAAGATAATTGAAAATATAATGGTGACATTATTAGTCCTATGGTTGAATATTTGGAATGCTAAAGAGCTAGAAATAATAAAAAAAAGAAAGAAAGAAAGAAAGAAATCCACCCATGAACAAGACCAGTGTATTGAATAAATTTTCATTTTTGGGCAACTTAGCTGTATGTTTGAGAGATGAAAAGGGAATTTTCAAATCTGGTGCTGTTACCTCTAAGATGAGATACTTAATAAAAAAAAATGGGGAAAACCCTGATAAGGTAAGCCTTATTTATTGCCTTACAGCATTTTTTCCAGTTTGCAAATACAGTGTAAGTTCTTCCAAAGTTCCCTGAAATACCACTACTGTTTCCACAATATGAAGTCACAAGTCAGTGTTTCAACATGTTCATTTCCAGTGATTTGATTTCCAGTCTCACTGCGTGCCATCCAGTGAGTATGTTATTAGCACGCCATTTAATGCAACAATTATCAGTCATTCATTTAAAAAAACACACACATTAACATTGCAGTGTAAGAGAAGACAGTGTAGTTGACTAGCAGTAGCCTCAAACATAATGTTCCACTGTAAAGACCCAGGATCTGCCAGTGTGTGCACTACTGAGGTATATTTCCAGTACAAGTTAGAACCATTCACTGAGGCCTTCAGCAGTCGCTGACGATCATTTTTCCAGGCTCAATGGGAAAAGCAGGACAGTTATTTGTTAATGGTATTATTTAGAATTCTAAATGGAAAAAGAAATCTCACTATTCTGACCTAAACCCCTATAAAAAAAGGTCAGAATTATGAGTTTAAGGTGGAATTTTAAGGAAAAAAGTTTCCGAATAGTGACCAAAATATGCATCCAAAGATTTCAGTTCATGCAGACTCAAAAGATGAAATAGAAAAACAAAATAAAGGGTTATGTCTTAGATTAAGACAAGTGGATGTTACAGTATCATATTTAACAGTGTCATAATGTGGTTGTTAAATTCAGTGTTCAAAAACATTTTCAAAGACACACAAACTCAAAAGTTGTCTGAATTCCAGTGATCACAGCTAAAAGAGATGCCTTAATGGAAACAATGGAGACATTGAAACAATACAGTTTTGTATGAATATCTCTAAAAACAATGTACAACAATCCCATCAGAAAAACAACTACAGAGGGAGAATGTGGGGCTGGGACTCAACGTCTTGTGTCTCACAAACAGCTGCTCTCAACGAGGAAGTGGTATTCGGAGAATGACGAGGAGTCTCCATTGCTGGTACAACTCACATCGCTCTGTGGATGAAGAGCGCATGAAAACAAGGATTAACCAAAGCCAACTACACTGAGAGAGTAACCAGTGTTTGCCGCAGTGATAAGGTAAGTGACTCACAGATAGGGAGACACGGAAGTGATAAGTGATGTCCTGGGAAGACGATATGGGAATGGACCACAAGTGGTGAGTCCCCTTGGAGAAAATGAGTTGCAGAAATATTTGCAAGACCTTGAAAATTACTTATGGAGATCTATGATGGATTGGTGTTTACATACCTGTGTTGCTGCACTCTGCCCACCGTGGAGGCCTGTCTCTGAGTGGTTCGGGCACAGACGCCCCCTGGTGGATCCACAGTGTCGTACCCACACACTGTATGTGGATCTACAGTTGAATCAGAGGAATGCTTAATGTTGCTTGATTTGGCTTAAGTACATAAAATCCGTCCTTTTACATCCCTGAAGTTTACACAAACATGTCATATCATTCCATCTTTTTTTCAGCAGTATCATTTTCCAGTTCCAGCTGAATACAAAGAATGAGGTCATAACAACGCCAACATCAGTGAAACTAGGTGATATGTACCTGTAAGTGTAATTTATGAATTGGAAGTATGCCATTCTCCATAGCAAACCTAATCTGTCAGGGTTCTGTTAAAGGCCTCGCGCACAGCTGCCGTGATGTTCGCATACTCACGTCAAGTGCAAAGTGATTTGTGAGGTGGAGGAATTTCTGTTTCCACGCAGAGACACCGTGTAACTGGAGTTGACATGGAGAAACACAGCATTAAAACCTGACCTCAGGACTTAAGTCATTTGAGGAGAACGATAACAAAAATGTTACAATAATGACGTTAGTATTTCTTTGAATGTTGTTGATGTTAGTAGTTGCATTTTTACACTTTAATGACAGAAAGAGGTTGTGCTGTTTGGGATCGCTCTCTCTCTCTTGGGCACGCGGGTCGATAGGTCAGTCTTTGTTGGTTGTCCCCAAATCTAGGAGCTTAGAGGGGAGCGCGCTTTCTCAGTTGAAACCCCGTTTGAGAGGCTGCGTTTCATTGTAATATATATATATATTTTTTTTACTTTGGTTAACAATATGATAACGGTATTCAGGTTCTTGAACAAACAAAGTTTACCTGCAGCTTTCAGGTGTTGCACAATCTGTTGCAGAGATCTTTTGGTTTGTCTCCATGATATGTAGACTGGTCAACATCGCAGCTAAATCGTGCAAAATGCAGAATGAGACAAACTTTCAAAGAAGTTTCCATGCTGAGTGTGAACTTGCTGATTTGACCTTTAGGTTGCAGGCTGCGCTGCCTGCGTGACACTGTCTGACCACCGGGCAGACGGTTGGCAGTTCCAGCTTCATCCAGGTCTGGAGGTACTGGTCTTTTGGACTTGGCAAAAGACAAGGGTGCCGAGGTGTGACTCAGGCGGTTTCGGCCACGTCCATCTTTGTCCATCATCCTAGACTTGGCCTTCTTATTAATGGTGCTCGGTGTAGGAAAGAAGCTTCCTAAATCTTGGAGAGGATTATTAACCTACAGAAGATGAATAAATGCTAGAAACATGTCTGGTGACCTAGCTACATACCTGGTGTAGACTGGTTGTTGCTCAGTGTCAAAACTGTTACTGATTGGTTGTTTACAGCAGGAGTTGAACAACAAGCTGGAGAATTGGTGAGAGATGGAATCACAATCAGATCTTTTTAGTTTTTAGATCTGAAAGCTTTGCTTATTTGAATTATGCACTGGAATATAATCATTTAATCATGAAGATACATAATTTTCTATTGATATCCATCCATTTTATGTTTACTGCCATTTATTCCTCTTGCCCACAGGGGGCGTGCTGGAGTCTGTCTTTAGACCAAAAATGGAAGGGGCTTAGTTAGGGTCTCCCTTCACCTGGTGTTGTAGACACTGGAGTGTGCAGACTTTTCCGTGAGGATCCCAGAGCAGCTCTGGACCTACATCAATTACACGTCACAATTAAAACTGAGACAACATCTGGATGGTAACCAAAGAAAACACCAAACAAAGAAAGAAGACTGAAAGAGTAGAAAGGAAGGAAGACAGGTACCACAGGCAGACAGGTGGACAAAAATGTACGGTGGCAGAGAAGATGGGCGTCCAAGAGGTGTACAAGACACAAGAGGGAAGAGCGCTACAGAAAGCAGGAACAGACTAAATGAGAAGGGAGGACATGGAAAATGTATACATTTTAATCTACAGTTTACTCTCTCCTTACCCGTCCTTGTCTGTGATATTTCCTCGGTGGTGAAGAGTCAACACATAGAGGATGGACATGGAAATGACACTGTTTAAAAAAACCAAAACAAAAAACAACACAAAATCCTCATTACTGTCATGTGTAGATGATGTCATCTTTGATGTTAGAGCCTCCCAAGATCCATTTTCCCCGGCTAACCTGAAGGCCATGACAATGACCAGGGCCAGGATGGCTCCCTGCATGAACCGCTGGCTTATGCAGCTTTGATCTGGGACAGAATTCTAAAAAAACCCAAAATAATAATAATAATTAAAAAAAAAACATTCAAGCTGCAAAAATAAAGAGCTACAGGTTTTTTTAAAAATATATCATTATTGGCACAGACCTTACTACCAGGTCTGACCGCCTTCTTCTTGAGTGGGCCACTTCCTGTTCTGCTGAAATAACTTCCTGATTGGCTACATTGTGGAGATCGTGTAAGTATTTTTCTTTCTAAGGGTGAAGATGGAGTGCGCTCGCTTCTCTCACCTGACGGTGCCTCCGCTCACGGTGCTCTTCATGCTGTCCAGGCGACGCAGCTTGGCCAGTTTGCGGCTCCAGCGCTCCAGTTCATCTATACGAGTCTCCAGGTTGTCTGTCAGCTTGCAAAGCTCCTTCACCGCTCCCACATTCTCCATGAAGATACGCTCCTTTAAGGGACGGAGAGCTAGTGTCATGAAAATGCTGGGTAGAAGAGGTCATATCTGATGTCCTCCGCAGTCAAAATCAACTGCAGTTGCAATGTGGAATGTGCATCTTGCATTCGAAGCGTTTCATCACCTTGTTAACGACCAGCAGGTTGGCGATGGTTTCTCCGTTGGCACACACCACATCGCCTCCCTCTTTCACCGCCTCAGGCAAGATTTGCTGAACCTCTTGGGCAATAACCCCTGCAGGAGGACATAACATGTGCAAAAGTCTTCATTTTCACTGCAAGTGAAGCGAAATATGAAGCAAATCAAATACACGCAGCAGAAAGAAGATCAAATATTGAAGCGATGACAGGAGACAGAGAAATGGAGTGATGCGGGCACACACTCTGACAGGAAAGCTGTGAAATGTTACCGGTCTCTGCAGTGTTCTCTATGCCCACGGTGGCAGCAAACTCAGGTTTGTACTGATAATGCACCAGCCTCATCTGAGAAATCCGTTTCAAATTGTCTGTGGTGTTGACCTACACAGGCAGAATGAAAATGACGCATGAAAACAAGATGAGCCAACATCCGGATCAAGTGTGACACAGGGAAAACGTCCGTTGAGCTGTGCGTCGGCTGAGGCGAGCGCGAGTGTTTGGATGACGCGGTGAAAAAGCACATGAGGCTCACAGTGACACACACACAGTGAAACACAAGCCTGTGCGGATACACGGGGAACGCCATGCTGACCTCCTGGACGTTTTCTTTGGCCCTGATGTCAGACGGGTGCACCAGCGAGCCCATGACCTTCAGGTTGCCGTGCACCACGAGGGCCTCGTCCGGCCGATCAGTGTTGATACCGACCCTGCCGTGGTGGTACACCGAATCCGGCAGCTGGCCACGCTGCCACAGCACCTCGTTGTCGCTTTCAAACTGGCCTGGGTTGGAGGCCTGGTGGAAACACACAAGCAGATGGCACCTCATGGATTTCTGACTCCACCTCCTCAAGTTTTCAGTGATCTTATTTTTGCAAAACAGCTGTCAAAGCCAAAACATTTTTAAGAACGTCACAATTTAAAGTTCAGTGTGCTGGATTGTAGAGTTGTGTTGGTTCATTTGGAGATCAGCAGCAAGTTTGTCTGTTCTGGGCTAATGCAGAAACGTTTACGTCCGATTGACCAGTGATTAGGAAAAACAAATCAAGCACACTGGGCCTTTAAAAGGTCTGTCGTGTGAAAGACATATTATTGTTGTAGGAGGCAGACAGACATGGCCTGACGTTACCCTGACGATGATCCTCTCAGACGCATGCGCAGCCACAATGTAGCTCTGACTGTGGGACTGAGCATGCAGCGCCACCACCAGCATGAAATACCTGCGAGCACAGAGACACCAGGAGGGCACGTTACTAATGCAGCTGTGGCGCTTATGTGTGCATGAAGCTGCGTGTTTCACCTCTGATCAGGGTTGGGCTTGCCCTTCTTCCTCATGTTATTTGCTGTGGTCTCGCTAAAATGGAGCCGCCCGACTGTGACCTTGGTGACCTGCTCTGGAGGCAGGGTGACCCTTGGCGCAACAAAATCACAGATATGGCAGATAGTAAATCATCAATCCCCTGTTCTTAGCTTTGGATCTGCTTCAGATCACGACCAGATGTTTTTCTCGATGGAATTTTAAACTGTTTATCAGAGTTTTGAACTGTTTATTTCCATATAACAAGGATCGGAGCTCCTCTTCTGGATCATCCCCAGTCAGCGCTGCTTTGAATCCGCATTCAGCTACAGAGCTTCCACGTTGAAGGGGTTTAATGCTGAATGTGGAATGAGGACTGGGGCCTTCTTCTCTGTTCTGAGGCCTGTGCAATTTGCTGATATGTAATTACTCTACGTCTTCAAAGTTGTTGGCGGTGGAGTTTTTTAAACACTTTATTAAGTTTATTGTCTCTTGCAGTTGACATCGAGCATCAATTTTTACTGAAATGTCTAATCCTGTGACTGTTGCCCATGATATGATAGTCCTAATACTCCATAAACATGTACAAACCAGTGTATATATCTGCATACATCCTTAACATGACAGAGAAAATGTAATTACATGAGATGCATCAACAGCAAATGTGAAATTGAGTATTTTAAGACTTATCCCGTTGCCTAAACTTGAAAAATAACTAATAATTATCAATAATGATGATAAAAATAAGCGCTTATACTCACAGTACGGGCTTGAATGGTCTCTTGCTGCGGTCAGACTGGGACTGCTCCACACTGATTGACTGATTTATCGCCTCCACCTGGCAATAAAAGACATTTCACAGTCAACACAGGGACAAGGCGACAGCTCTCGTTTAGGTTGACGTGTTCTTCACACACTTTGACTCCGTGGAGTTTCAGATAAAAGCAGTCGATGGGCTGCAGCCCTTCGCTGGTCTTGATGTACTTGGCATCTCCCAGCATGCCCACATAGACGGTGACCTGGAAGTGGTTCTTCTTCTGGCAGACAAACGCGTCATCGGCCAAGGAGAAGTTGAAGCCCTTGTCAGCATCAACACGGTAGGTGGGCATCGGCCTTTTAAAGACAGAGGAAGAGAGTAAAACATGGCAATAATGTTAATAAAAGGCTTAAATGTGTTATAAGTCAAGAGTTTTGATAGAGGGCCTTGCAGGCGCAAGCTATCAAAAAGATAAATGCAAAATATTTAATGTTCTAAATGCGGGGAGATAAAGTAGACTAACTCAGAGCCATTTTTAAATTTCATATAAATCATTTGAACATAAATAATCCTTATGACATTGGCTGATCCTCTTGTATAGGCTCCCAGTGGCGCCAGATTAAGCGCCATTAATTTACAGCCCTGAGATCCTCTCGAAGCATTGATAAATCTAATTTTACATGAAAGAAAACCTTCTGTTCCGGCTAATTGTTGCGATGGCCGACAAGGTCATTTTGAACACATCTGAAAGGTCTAAAAAGTTCACTTCAACCTTCCTCCCTAACTATACCTCTTTTTTAGTTTGGCACTGCTGGAGCAGAAGTAGATGCACGCTGACTTTTTTTCCCCCTCTTTCCCTCTCGACCCCCCTCCTCACGTTGTCTTTTCCAGCCGAAAGCCTGCACTTATCCACTCCCCCGCACAACTCACCTCGGTGGAATTTCTAGACCTTTGCAACTGTGTTATTCCAGCGCCTGTCCAGCTCCATGCTTTGCTGAGTTATTTATTCAACCAATTATGACTTTGTTCACTTCTGACTCTGTTTTCTCTTCTTTTTCCTCCCTACACTGATGACCTCACAGTGCGCAGATGTGCCAGAATGAGATCCACCCACAGCTCTTTGCCGTTTGCGTCATACAGCGGTGTCCACTTGCTCTGCTGGTGAGGTTGCCACTTGATGCACTGATAGTTCGGGTCCAGATAGGCGTTGTCTGGGTCCTGCATCAGGCCTGTGAGCGTCAAAAAGGAGCAATCAAAATGAGGCCAATCCAAATGTTGGAAATGTCTGCAGCTGCGTCTTTATCTGCATAACAGACGAGGGGTCGGTAAAAGCAGGTGAGCGTGAGGTAGAGGAGGCGAGGAAGAGGAGAAAGATGCCTGCCTACCTGGTTCTTGTTTGATGATACCTGTGAGGATTTGGGAATTGAGGGTGCTGTTGGGAGAGTCAGAGTGCTTCCTCTTCTTGGCCTGATGAACAGGGATGCTGCTGTGTGCGGAAAACAAAAAAAGGGTCAAAAGTCACACACCTTGCAACAATCAGGGTGTTTCCCCCCACCCCACTGTGGTCATGACTCACTCTTGGCCCTGAGGATGCTGCAGGAGCTGATGGAGCATCTGTGTCTGCTGCATGTCTCCGCTTGCGCTCGTAGCGGGGCCGATGGGATACTGCGATATCATGGGCTCAGGCTTCAGGTACATGGGATAGTGCCCGTGTGGCGGGAGTGGCGGCGTGGGAGTCATGTGACACATGTTTTCTGGCGTCATGGCCCTGATCATGTGGGGATCTAAAAGACAACAATGGAGTGGGAAGTAGATGAAGACGGAAATCGATTTAATGGCAGATTATTTTCTCGTGATTTTTTTGGACATTGTGGGCCATGGTCGGTGCTCGGGGATGCAAAACAAGTCACATTCCTGTTTGCCAGTACAGAGAGACCAGGCACTCACCATTCACCTGCTGGGGAGAGTATGGCTCTGAGCTGGAGTCTGGGGGGGACTCAGGTAGGGTCCTAACAACAGGGAAAAGATGTTTCACGTTCTTACATTTTCATAAATTATATGTTTAGTTTCATTATTCGTAGGTTGTATTTGGGGGGGAAGTTCCTACTTGTTTATTCTGATTATTATACAGAATCAAGGAGTCGAGATTTGTTTTCATTTGTAATTCGATTCTCTCTGTCTGTTATCAGCCTCCCTCTCTCTCTTGGCCATTTATTTTCATTTGTTTGATTGATTGGTACAAATTCCCTTCAGTCAGTGTTTGCCAACCTGGACTGAAAGTCTCAAAACTGTGTTCTACTACATCTGTGAGCAATTCATGCAGTAGTTTTGTCCATCCATCCATCCATCCATCCATCCATCCATCCATCCATCCATCCATCCATCCATCCATCCATCCATCCATCCATCCATTAATCCATCCATCCATCCATCCATCCATCCATCCATGTGCTCACCCGGGGGCGTAGTGGCCCCTGTGCTCAGGCTTGACGTGTGCCTGCTGTTGCTGGTGCGGCTGCTGGTGTTGATGCTGCTGACCCAGGCAAGAGTAGTTGTGTCGGAGGCCCAGGGACGGCCCTGGGGGGTAGGCGTTCTGACAGTTCGGGGGCCCTGCTAGGGGGGCTCCTTGGCGCAGTGGAATAGGGGGGCTTACAGCGCACACCAACCCCCCAGCTGATGACACTCCTGCCTGGGGAGATGAGTAAGTAGCTCCCGGGGTGCTGTGGACTTCTGAGAAACAGCTGGGAGAGAGAAAAAAGGGGATTAATCTTATCAGAATAAACAAATTCCTTTGTAAATACATGAGCGGATTTGGTTTGGTGCTTGTTGTTTTGACGTTGCCAGATTGGTTTTGGAGTCCCTACTGACATGTCAGTGCTATCGTCCTCCTTGCTGATGTACTCTTCCAGGATACTGGTGTCGATGTTGACTGGCTCCAGAGAGCTGGTAATATCATGACCTGTGAAGGAGGGAGGGTTGGGAACACAGAGGAGATGGAGAGCATCTGGGAATTAGCAATGGCAACAGGCAGCCATTTTGGCCCCAAACAGCGTTCTATTCATATCGGAACATTTTCGCAACTTTCTTCCAGATAATCGAGCACTGTCTCGCAGGCAGAGGAGCTCTAATTTACTTTTCTGAGGGTTTAAAAAAACAAGAGTGACCAAGATTCTAAAAATGTCTTGGACAACATCTCTGATGAATCAGCCACTGACTGGTTACATGTACAGACTGGAATCTCTCCTGATAATAGTTACAACAATACACATTCACATTAGTTACTTACAGAAACAAACTGGCCCCTTCATGTTTTATATGCAGGTGGCATTGTTAAAATCAGTGATACAATGTTATCCCATGCTACATTTTTAATTCCCTAAAGCTCTCCTTACCTCACCCTCAGGTCATTTGCACCCTTTGATAGTCAAAGCCCCAGAAATCCCGAGCACATGACCCTCTTAGTCTTTAAAAACCAACATACAAGAGCACTTTTTATGCATCTATTAGATCCGAGCACATCACATCATTTGTCACAAACGCCGCGGCTGGTTGTTGGCTGTTCGGACAGTGTTAGAGCGAAGAGGGGGAGCAAGATCTGGCGTACAATGACAGAGTGAGCAGGCAACCCCAGCTTTCTTTCCTCATTTTTCCCCTCTCGCTCACACACTTTTTCCTCTGATAGATTAAGTAGAGTCTCGGTTGGGAATGTAAGGAATTTTTTGTATTTGCACTGAAGAAAGGTCTCTTTTTTCCTCTTCTACACTAACAAAAATGTCACCTCTGAACTTTCGTGTCAAAGTTTCTTTGCTGTGCAGCCATTCACCTCCAATTATTTGGGGGATTATACTGGAAACATTAATAAAGATTACACTAAATGTTGATCTTCACAACAAGCTTTATCATCAAAAATGCAGACCAAACCAATCACTGAAGAACACAGAAAGTACTGCCTTCACACAAAACTTCCCACTGCAGTGTTGTTGTTGAAAACGCTTGCATGTTTACACTGACTGGCTGTTTCTGCTGATGGAAACAGATGGTTAATGTCTCTTCATACCTGCCAGTGCAAGGGGTGAAAAGCGGGATGGTTCCCCCTGCAAAATAAGTTCCAGATGTGCACCCCACCCAAAGAGGCAGTAAATTAAAGTTGGCAGGCCTGATAACGAGGAGTGAGGAGAGCAGAGGCGAGATAGAACACAAGCTTGATGTCCAAGGATGGACTGGAACGGGGGAAAAATGCAATGATGCATAGGAGGAGACAAGAGGAGCTTGAGGCCGAGTACACCCTATAACATGTTTCACGAAGAGGATTCACGACATTATTAAGTTTGTAATTGAAGTTAGTGTGAACAAGTTAAAATATTGACAAGCTTGGCCTAATAACGTCCACTAGGGGCAGAAAAAAACAAGCTCTGACTATCTTAAAAACAGATTAATAACAAACACTATCTCAAAATGTCCTTCAGACAGGAGAGTGATCATTAGGCACGTTTTTACAGCTTTGATGTCATCACTGTAATGTTGACACAAACCATCCATCCCAGTGTTTGGGGGATGAACACTGATCAGTCTGATCTGGAAGGTCACGGACAAAACACACAAATTAGATATTCACAACATTACACCACATTTAACAAAGCATTTGTAGTTCTGTAATTAGAACTATCAAAGAAAATGATTGCGTTAAAGATCACAAAATCAGTTAATGTTCCTGACAGGATGTGTAACTTTCTATGTGTCTCCATCCAGCTGTGAGTAACAAGGAACAGTGAAATGATTGTCAGGCTGCTGCCGTACAGACTGGCCTTTCTGAGGCCTGAGAGGGGTGTGTGTGTGTGTGTGCGTGCGTGCATGCGTGCTTGCGCATGTGTGTGTGTGTGTGTGTTCTTGTACTACATAGTGAGTAGCGAAATACTAGCAAAGTCGGGACATTTTTGGGAAGTGAGGACACTTTGGTTGGCGCTCACAACTTCAAAGGCTTGTTTGAGGGTTAAGACTTGCTTTTAAGGTTTGGATTAGGATTGGGTTTGGGTCAGGGTTCGGGTCAGGGTTTGGCTCAGGGGGTTAGCTGTGATGGTTAGGGTTAGGGTAAGGGATTGGGTAATGCATTGTCTATAAAAGTCCTCACAAAGATAGAAGTACAAGGATGTGTGTGTGCATGAGATGTCTTACTAGTTCAATGCCAGGCTGTTACAAAAGATGAAGCCATCCACAGTAAATGAGCAGACCCATCATTAGATGATCAACAAGCGTACACAAGTAATTTCCATCAATACTAAAGGTGGAAGAAATCTCAGGTAAAATCAACCTGTCACAGATTTGTGATGATAATATCTTCAAAGTACACGAGCAGACAATCATTCAGTTTTTCTAGAGTCTAGAAATTGTTACTAACAACACATGTAATGAAATATATCCTTACATAAAATAAAACATATAAAATGAGTGTTAGCTCTGCCATATAGCCACCGAATATGAACAATTCTAAAGAAGTAGCTACTAATAATGATAACTAAAGAGAGCAGAAGGCTAAAACAACAGAATACCTGCACGTAACCAAAGCATGTTGACGTCCTTTAGATGGAAACACCTGAAAAAGAAGATAAGAAGAGCAACTCCTCTCTATTTTTACATCTTTCTTCACTCAGGACTCAAACACTTTCTTCTCCAAATCTGCAAGACGCCGATCAGGGTAACCAATTTGTGTGTGTGTGTGCGTGTGTGTGTGTGTGTGTGTGTGTGTGTGTGTGTGTGTGTGTGTGTGTGTGTGT
>BJFM01001619.1:65960-84446 GCA_016586285.1 Arothron firmamentum
TGTGTGTGTGTGTGTGTGTGTGTGTGTGTGTGTGTGTGTGTGTGTGCTTGGAAAGCGCTATAATGAGGATTAATTCCCAGTCATGAGAAAGGGCTGTACCAGGCTACCACACACAGACCTTGTCGCTCACAAGCACTGGTCGCACTGGTGGACCTGGCTGAGGAGATTACGTGAGTGACGAGGCTCGGACTGAGACACGGAGGGAAAAAAAAAAACCTACATCACACAAAGTGGAGGCCAACACACAGAAAGAACCCATAACTTCAGATTCTGTTAATCAAATGACTGAAATTGACCCCCTTGCTGGTTTTGCCATGGTCAGACGTGCACAATCTCCAGAGCAGAGACAGAATTAACCGTCTGATGCAACAGAATGGTGGGTCTCACTTTGCCTTCATGTCGGTCATATCTGGACTTCATCTTCCCTGGTTGACCTCACATTTCTGACATCATCATTGTCGAACTGCAGAAAATTGCTCAACCAAACCGGCACCTGTTAATTTTGGCATGATAATGTCGTATGCATCCTGCCACCAGGGGGCACTTGAGAGGCTTTGCAAGGAGTTTTAGTCAACACATCCATCTCTGCGTGAAATACAATAACGAAACAGTCTGATTTTAGACATCGAGTAATTTCTTCCAGACCTATAATGACACACACTCGAACGGAACCCCCCACAGCCGTAAGTTATCGCTGATGGGAGTGAGGCACCGCCATGAAAAATAAAACCAGCCCGTAAGCGCCGTAAGCCTGGCTGCTCAAAAACAATATGTTCCTCCGGCTGCAAATCACTGCTTATAAATCACAAGAGCCATCAGGACACGCTTCGCTCGGGTCTTACAAAGATGGCTGCCGGCTTTCACGTCCGTGATTCAGGTTTTCTGTGGGAGTGAAAAGGCGCTCGGTTAAGTTCGACTGGTGACGAGTTCTTCCAATTTAAGAGGCTGCATGAATTAAAGCCTTCAGATTACAACAGAGGGAAGGGGAGCGTGAATGCTGGCAGATACGGTTCAAAAATCACCATGGGGCCGATCATTTATTCGTTAATTTCTGAACTGAAGTTAGTGGGATGCTAAGTTAAGATGGTGACATCATCTTTACTGAAAACGTGGACGGGTTTTCCAAGGCAGGCTGGCCCAATCACCCTCATTTTTCTTCATGATATGATGAAAATGCAACACAGACGTTACAGATTACTGTTTAATTGAAGGTGGCGGGTTAAGATTGGCTTTCCAGGATTATGTGGGCCAACGCAGCCGTAGTAGATGGCACAAGTCTTTGGTTCTGTGAGTGAGACAGCGACTGTGAGCCAGGGGAGGGAAGGTCAAGTTTTGTGGGGGTTGCTGGTTTCGCTGGGCTGTTTCTCTCCACCCTGCGTCTGCAGTATCTCACCTCCTCACCCTGTCTGCCGACTGTCACTCTAATGGAGTCAGAGCGAGCGGGGACGGCCCAAAACCTCTTGGAGAAACACCAGTCTCACCTCGTTGTGTTTGAACAAGGACAGAGGCTATGCCAAGAATGCACTGTGCATTAGGGTAAAAGCATACATATTCCACTAATCCAATTAAAACGGCATTTAAATGGCAAATAGCAAAATAACTTATAAAAAAGAGAAAAATCAGATTCCAAAACTACCACAAGGGTCTAGCTGAAAAAACTACCGAAGCTAATCTCAGAGAAGGAAAAAGAGGTTAAAATATAACATTGTTTAGATGACATGATTGTATTTTCATTGTATGGAAGATATTCTGCGTCCCTGTGTGTTAAGTCTATCACAAATGCTGAAAAGGGCAGTTTCCACACATTTAGATTGAAGGCCTCAGAGCCAAAATCAAAGAAAAATTGAAATGGGACCCCCCCCCCAAAAAAAATGCTTCTTTTAACTATGGACACGTTGACATTTTTGTCCAAGCAAAAGTGGCTGAAATAAAGCCAAAGTAAGAACATCTCTCGTCCTCCCAAAGCAAGAATGTAAACACCCTAAATTCCTGTCAGAATGGCGGCGAAGCCCTGACAGTCACGGATGGTTGTGTATATTTAAGGCAACACTGTGTACACCAGAAATGAGCTTTAAGTCTCTCAAAGGGTAAATTATTAGACACGCGTGTACTTCTCCATTCCACATTAAGCTTCTTCAACAAATACATTAGTGTGACACACATTCTGAGGCAAGCTGTCAGTCACGGTGTTGCTGCTCTTTCTGAGGCTTAAAAAAAGGTTAAACAGGCAAAATTCTGTGAAGCAGAACACAAATACAGGAAAAACAGATGAGACACAGCCAAGATTTTCAATTTATCAACAAAATTCTTAATTTGAAGTCACCTTTATGAGCCATTATAATTTTATTTTTATTATTTTTATTATTTTCTGTGATATATTTATTTTAAAAACCTCAGTTAATCTTGACTAAATTCGGTCACATATGTATCACCCACCCCGCCTTCAGTTTTTTTTTCTCTTTAGGATTATGGATTATGGGGAACAGATCGTTTAACTCGATCTGTTACCCATCACCAGCACTTTAGCTCTCCAGACCAGTTAATCTTCCCGCATTCTTGCATTTTTGTCTCTTAAAATGATGGAATATAATTTGAAACACTGGGGGGAGGGGGAGACCAAACTTCACCTGTCAACACCTGTCGTATCATTTCATTAGTATCATATTATTTCATTAGTAATCAACAAGTAATTAATAATTAACTTTGCTGTCATCCGGAAGCATAAACTGTTTAATGGATGTCCCCCTACTTCTATGTGTAAATCATATGCGTGTGGGCAAAATAATCAAGAAGTCTTACCTTCAAAAAATCTCTGTAAAGCTTCTGTTTCATCTACCACGTCCATTCTAGCGGGTCCCACCTAAAAAATCCATTAAAGTCTCCCCTCGGTCCGAACAGATCGATTCGGATCGGGGAAACTTTTACATGAACATGACGGTTTCCAAAGAAAGATTTTTTTTTTTAAAATCGCGGTTCTGTTGTGTCAGATCACATAAATCCAGCGCGTCATGCGGAGAACTTCTGTCTCCCTTTCAAAAACTTGGCACCGCGGATTGACGCCTCTCAACCAAACGCCTCCAATTACGGCATCGACTTTTCCTTTCAATTACAGAGGAGACAACAATCCACAGCGCAGCTTTCAGTGGGGGAGCTTTGCTTCTTTTCCTCCCCTTTACCACCTAAAAGAGGAATCTTAGAGGATGGAAGTTTTAAAAAGGAGAGAACATGTGCGTAAAGGACATGGACAGAGCCGCTGCTGCGCCTCTCAGACGGGAGGTGAGCTGGAGGAGAGGAGAGGACGCAGGTGAAGGATGTGAACGTCACACACACACACACACACACACACACACACACACACACACACACACACACACACACACACACACACACACACACACAAAAGATGATTAATCATTAACAGCAGCCATATTTACTGTATTGTACATGTCACACTTTAATGCGCCTTTTATCACTGAGCTCTCCTGCACTAATAAAAAACATTTGGAAATGTGCGCTTGAAACTTTCACACTGCTTCTCACAGCGCCCCACAGACATGCCATCAGACTGTGATGTCCCCACGAAATCCCAAGTTCCATTTGAACCTGATTCATGCTCCTAAAATTCAGTATTTATTCTCTCCTGGAGTGTAAAACCACTTGTGAACTCTTTGATTTACAGCTTTTTTTCTCTCTTTTTTTTCCTTTTTTTTCAGGCTTTTTGGATTCCTCCAGCTTAAAGAACCATACACTAGCAGGAGTGTTCTGTGTCAAGGCTTCCCAAGGGGAGGATCGGAGGGAATGATCCATTTCTCCAAACCTTATCAGCTGCGTCCCCCCGCCCCCCACCCCCTTGTAACAATGCCACTGTGTGCAGCCCCCACAAGCCTCGTGCCCTCCCTCCTCCAGCCCACATGTGAGATGCTGTTCTGTTGTCTTGTCCCCCCACAGCTGGAGCATCTCCCTCTCGACCCCCCCACCCCTCTGCTTTTCCTCTATTCAACCTAAACAACGCCTCGTTCTTTCAACCACACTATGTAGATTGTTTTCAGAGGACAAGCAAGAAAGAGAAACAGATAGAGGTTGCAGGGGACAATGAAACAGCTGGCTGAACTGAAGCAGTTCATTTAGCATTTCTACATCTCTTATGTCATGTGTGAGCAAATGTGCAATATAATTTCAAACCTGCTATTAACAAGTGTTGCAAGATCCCCTGGATTATCTTTTTCTTCTTTAGAAATAGCGTCAGTGTACGTGTCGGTTTATTCCTTGTGGTTGCACAACCGTAGTTTTGCTGATAACCTAGTTTCCACCTCGTTTGTCCATTCCAGATGTTTCCCCGGTAAAGATTTTTTCCCAATGCAATTACCAAATGTAAATGAATAACAGTAGCATTTTTTTTTTTAAACATCTACATTATGTTTGCTATCTTCAGCATTTATTTAACTTAACTATTGGATCTATAATTCAGATTTAGCCCATAATACAACTTTTATTGTTGCAAGAAATGATTTATGATGTTTATGAAGTTATGACTGCATGAGTTTGCCAGGCAACAGAATAAAAGCGACATGGCAGTTGATATATTTTTTACATATTTAACAAGAATAAATTAAGAAATGTCATCTAGGGGTTAGCTTTGTGAAAATCAAGCCCCAAATTAAAAATTGCTAAATCGCAGTGGTTAAAAATATATTCTTGAATTTTTATGATATTCTGTGATTGATTTGAATGCCTTTGTTGCCCACTAGGATTTTTGTGCAAACATAATTTGAAAGCGGCCCTTTGGGTGCAGTTCTCGCTTTCGCCACTAGACGGAGACATACGCATTGTGTCCGAAGATTACAAGTAGGATGTTGCCGAATAAGAATCAAAATGGCGCTGTCCGGTTCAGGTGGGTGGACGCGTTGCCATAGACACAGTCAGGCGCGATATTGTTTGCGTTTCACCTGAGATAACTACATTTTTATACTTAATATATATTTATTGGTTTGTTAAGCTCAATGATGATTAGCTCGATGACTTCTATAACATTAACAAACTTTGTTTTACGCTTTCAGGAGGAACATCCAGTGTGGTATCCTTTTCATGTCATAGAACGAAGTAAATACTGTACAGCAAAATCCGAAAGGAAGTGTGCAGAAACGCCTTAATTCCACATCTAGTTACTGTCCGTGATCTTCCAGTTACTGTTGACTTTAACGTCACTCTACTTTGTTTTCTACTTGCTGTTCACCTTCGGCTTGATCGTCAGAAAGAGTGAGTGCTGCTCACCTGCGCCGCCAGCAGACAGTCCCGGGTTCTGATGACGTAGAGAGCCGTGAATGTTGTCTGTTGCTTCCAGGCCTGTTCCTGTCTTATCCCGCGAATGCTCTGGCCTGTGATGTCATTCTCCTCTTCCTGCTGGCTGTTGTGGGATCTGCCCAGTACCTCTGCGGTGAGAGGACACGCACATGGAACAAAACATGCAGGGGTGATTTAGTAGACCATCACATCGATAGCGTAGCTAGAAATGCAATATAGTTTCCTACTGAGGAGGAAAAAAACATCTCTAGTGTAGCTTCCACTGTTAAAGCAATGTGTGTGCCAGTATTTAACATTCTTTTAAAGGAGACACACACACACACACACACCCTCACAGTTTGCATCTGTACATGTCCACAGGTGTGAAAGGCAACCTGACAGAGAGACCCAACTATATTCTGGCTAACATCCTGGTGACGGTGCTCTCTATCCTTCTGGCCTTATATTTCCTGACCAGTCAGACGTACGTGATGAGGGCAGATGTGATCATCGGCAGCATCTTAGTTGTTGCATACGGAGTCGACGGACTCGTGGCGTTGGGCATGTTAACACGGCTGGTCAGGTCAGTTCCACGCTCTTTAATTTCTGTTATAAACGTTCTTTGAAAGGTTCACAGAAGTGCATTTCTGGGTAACTGGAACTACAGCAGTGAACATGACCCGCGGGTTGGTAAATGGTGATATGTAGCAGATCAAATACTCCATTAGGAGCTGGACCACGTTTAAGGCTTCATTTATTTTGATTGACAAGATATGCCGATATAATGAGCCTGTCACGTGTTTGTTTTGAAATGCCAGACAGCATTCAGCTTTATTGTTTTTCAAGCTTTTGTTCACCAATGAAATGAGCTCTGGCTCCTGTCTCGAGCCCGTTTAAATTATTTATCTGGGCGGCATTCATTCAAGTGATACTGTACACCTCGCACGATGTCGTCACATCCTTCCCGGACAGAAACCAGAGCAGCAAATCAGTCTCTCCTTCTGAAAAGATGGACATTGTTCATTCGGATGGAAGACAGCCAAAATAAACATGAAATCAATGCAAATGAAACTCTAAACTAAAGCAAATAGGCAAAGTGAGCTACAGTTTTTGTGTTTCACAGTTTGTTCGTGTAGCTTAACGCAGGACAATAACAGACCTGTGTTTGCTCTTCTTTGTGTTCCAGCTTCTATTCATGAAGAACACTCCTCTTTTATTTGTTGTCAGTGATTCACTTCCTGGTCAGATTTGGTCTGTAAAACCTGAACACCGACTAAGTTAAACTTTTATTAGATTGCCTGTAAATTGCTGCTGTTGGAGCTGTATTTTATTTAAACTATAATAATAAAATATTTTCTAAAAAATACTCTAGTGTTTCCTTTGTGTACGTAGCACAAATTTGTTCCTGATTTATCATGTCCTGCAACTTCATCTTTTCTCCGCTAGAGGGAGGGCTTGTAGCGATGAAAGTTCAATATACAATAACTACACATAAACATTTTTGGGGTTAAAAATATACAACTATTACTGACAAAATATATTCTGGTTAAAGAGAATGTGTCAAACCACCAAAAACAATTTTCTAATGCTATCTTTATAGTTAACCTGGAATAAATCTCTTAGATACTCTCCTATTTTATTCACTTAAGTCTCAGTTGCATGGTGGGATGATTGTGTCTCTCACGTAAGTCGTTTTAGACAAAAGCTAAATGACTAAAGTGTAAAATGTAGATTACATCTTTAGAAATAGCTTTGACTCATTTAAACTAAAAAACAAAAAAACCCAAGGTTTAGGTTCTTAGGTTCTTCAGCGTGAAGATCTTGACTGCTTTCCTGTTGTGAATGTCAGATCTGTTCTTTGCCAACATTGTCCGAGCGGGTCATTTCTCACCACTGACGGCTCGAGTTAATATTCAACCCAAAAGCTGGGGTTTCCACAGCAACCACAGTCGAAACAAATCTCATTTCACCTGAAGTCAACTGACAGAGGATCACACATGGAAACGCTGGTGCATGCCAGTGGTCTCAGCAGTTGTGTCTCATATATTTTTGCATCTCCATATTGGTGAGGGTTGTCTTTACATGCTGGACAGAGAAGGGACATTCTTCCCAGTCTGGGACACTGTAACCCGGTCAGTGTTCCACACAGTGTCGTTGTCTGATAAAGTGTTCCAGGCCTCAGGACTACATAACCAGTCATAAACACCGTCTTTATGACTGTTAGCTCATTTTTTTTCTGTCCTCAGACCTCTGAGGGTCTCACTCAAGGTCGTGAAGTAAATTAATTCCTCAGGCAACAAATCTGTTACACCAACACATATTTAACTGACTTAGTGAGTGATTGGTGTTGTTAAACATGAATCACTAACTTTGTAAATATCCACGTTTAAACTTTCCCTTTAATTTCAGGACTCGGACAACTTTTATTTGACCTTTTGCTGCTCTAGTCTAGCAGCACATATTTGTTGTTTTAAGACAGATTTAGAAATTCAGTCACACACCCAAACCCAAAGGCTTCCAGCACCGAGTGTGACACACTGAGCGGCCCGCAGGTGTCCCGCGAAGCTCCGCCCACCAAGTTTGAGTTACCTGTGCGCTCACCTGGCCCCCAGCCTTCACCTCGGCGCTGTTACCGGGAGACAAACCGTGAGCTCTGGCCAGTCTCGGATTTCAGGCGACCATCGGACAAGCGTCGACTCTCCCCCGCGAAGCTCGGCTGTGATGGCGGGTTGAGCCTGCAGGCGGTTCCAGTCCGGTCCGGGAAAGAAGTCGCCTCTGTGAGTACCCACCACCGATACAGGCGCCCAGAACTCCAGCCTCACCGGGAACCACGAACTGGTCCCAT
The DNA here is from genome assembly GCA_016586285.1 of Arothron firmamentum. Taxonomy (NCBI): domain Eukaryota; kingdom Metazoa; phylum Chordata; class Actinopteri; order Tetraodontiformes; family Tetraodontidae; genus Arothron; species Arothron firmamentum. The sequence goes on from BJFM01001619.1 coordinate 74,086, forward strand.
TTCTGCTGTTTTTCAACACTTATCGTCCAAGATATATTTTTTTAAATTATTTGAGGCACAGTCGAATTAAACACGTTAACGATAAGTGCGGTTTGGGTTTTTTCTTGTTATAATACAACAATGAAATCACTATTCAGTGTTACTGACGGTGCTTCACGGACAGTAATTACCTCATTTGGCAATTTGTAGCATTCACAGTAGTTTATAGATATAGATATATAGGTATATTTGAGTTTTATTTGTTATAATCTCTTCTTGGTATAATCAGTCAAAATTAAAAGTGTGAGGAGCTCAGTTAACTTCTCCTTTTGTCAAGAAGAGTTTGTCAACACTTATCCAGCCAGATGGCTGCATGGGATGAAATACACACACACACACACACACACACACACACACACACACACACACACACACACACATATATATATATATATATATATATATATATATATACTGTATATAAAAAATGAGATAGTCTCTTATCGCTCTTATCTAAAATGCTTACGCAGGGGAATAGAGCAAAGTCCAGGTTGGCTCTATCGTTATGACACATTGCCTCCTATTATCCCTGGTATTGTTTTGTTGTGTGATTTTGTCAGGAAGACTTGTTCCTATCATAGCCCGTGCTCAGGTTTACAGTCTGTTTCCTCCTAATAAAGGAGAAATGGCTGCAATGTGACTTGTTTGGGCTTCAGAGGTGAGTTGTCAGGTTTGTTGAGCACACTCAAGTCGCTGGTTGCTGATCTGCTGCGACAACACTGTTAAAATACAAAGCCTGACCTCTGCAGACATGTTCCAGCCATGCGGGGTGAAAAAGGCGTTACTGCTCCTGCTTGCATGTTGTTTTTAAGCCTGGCAGTTTGATTTATTGTAATTCCAAATTAGATTAGGATATGACTGATACTGCCCTGAAACAACAACATCACTCTCACCGCAGCACAAATCGGTCTGACCTCATTCCATTAAACATGAAAATCAGCCACCGGCGTGAGCGGAGAGGCCTGATTGGCTCTGCCTTTGTGCCACTGTGGTTCCATCACTGCTACCTCCGAATCAGTGCTCGTCATTACTGGAGACTGGGCCTGGCGGAGGGCTAAGTGGCGGAGGCAGCCGTGGGGCCTCCTGCCGCGGGGCCGTCGGCAAATGACACCCAACCGGTCCAGCTCCGACTTCAACCTCTCCCCTGAAACCTGGCGGAGTGCCAGGCCTGAGAACAGATGACTGGAGAGATAAGGACAGAAAGAGGAAGTGGAGTGTGAGCAGTCTCAGTTTGTGATCGGCGTGAGCGCGTGCTGCATTTCAGCTCCGCTCTCTCTCTCTCTCTCTCTCTCTCTCTCTCTCTCTCTCTCTCCGGAAGATATGAGGGTGCGAATGTGTTTATGGTCCGCAGCGAGAGTTAAGTCAGAGCGAACGCACCTCTAGACTGTCTCTCTCTCACACACACACACACACACACACACACACACACACAGACATACACAGTGTGTACTGCTGCTAATAAGGCATAAACAGTCCTAAAGTTCGGGGGGGTACATCACAAAAAAGTTTCTGTCTCTCACCAACAATCCCAATACAAGAACAAGACAAGCTGGCCGCACTTAATGACTAACTTCAGAGTATTTATCAGCAATCTCTTTGTTTCTAATCCCATCAAACAGCTCTTTGTCTGTTGTGCAACAGCTGATTAGGGTTGTTAAAGTATTTATGCATGTGTGCTGCAGGTCTGGTGCTTGTTATGTAAGAGTGTCAGCGCAGGCCTGGACAGACAAGTCGGAGCGTTCAAACCCACCAGGAAAAGGCGTGAGGGGAAAACTGCTCCGTCACACGTCGGCGTAGGCTTTCAAAACCAACCAAATTAATTTGCAACATGGTGGTCATCGGAGGGGATCTGATTTCAGGGTGTGCGTGCCGCCTGTTGCCTGTCTGCTCCTGTCGCATGTCGGTCCCCTGACGGGCTGCAGGCAGGCCCAACACCTGCCTCTCGCATGAGCACAGCACCCTGCAGACGTCTGAGTCCGGCTTCAAACGTCCCCCAAAGCCTTTTATCTCACTGATTAATGGCATTTTTTCTTCTTCTTTAGAGCAGCATAGACATAAATCTAATGCAGCGCCTCATTTATTATGTGAGGTTATGTTTTATTCCCACTCCTCCTCTGCCTCATCTGCAGTTTTCCCTCCTTCCTCACCGTTGGAGGCGGCACTAATACTCCACTTGGTTTTAATTCTAACTCAGACTTAATCTGTGTGAATCCTGGCAGTCGAGTTTGGCTCCCATGGTAACTGAATGTTTACCTGTCAGACACCTTTGGTGCTGAATAAACACAGAACTATGCATCACAGCACGTGCGGCTTTAAACACAGCAGCGTCAGGATTTAGGGTTGATGGATGTGCTCGGATTCTGGTCTGTTTCAGGTTTCCAAAAGTTGATGCCCGAAGTCATGAGTGCGCCTGGACATTTGCAGAGGCCGGCCAAGTAAGTGGCCTCACGCTCGCATTCCTGCTGCGCCGCGCATGTTTGCCTTGCTGCGTCCTCACCCATCTGTGCCGAGTTAGTCCTCCGCCAGACAATCACTAAGCCAGTGTGTGGAAGGTGGTGCGGGTCAGGGACCTCGGGCACAGAGCGCCTCTGTTAAGGGTTGTTTGCTATTCGTGGGCTCCTGGCTCCTGTCCTCCCCCTCCCCCTCCACCTCCCCCCCCCCCTCCACCTTTTCCACTCTCCCTTCTCAATCCCTGGCGGCTCCATATGCTCGGAATCTCAGGCTAATCTCCCCTCAGCGCTGGCCGCTCTGCTTTCTTCTATATCGCCTTTTACTGACTTTTTTTTACGGGCTTGTTTTTATGAGAGGTGGCAGTGCTGGGCTTTCTGAGGTGAAGGGGAGAAGATGAAGAGCACGCAGCGTAACCCCTTTACCCCCTCTTGTCATTGCAGCGGAGTGGCCAGGTCTGACAGCAAGCTCAGCGCCAAGGCCCTTTACGGTAAGTGGTGCTTTTAAAGATCTTTTATTGCCGTCTGATTTCTGAATGTGCCTTTATGCGGCCGTGTCTGCCCACACCTTGAAAGTTTTGGACTTTACTTATCAAGGAATAGTTTTATGGACACTTGTTCTGTGTGAGTCATTGATAATTCTATCTACCACATATTCCTTTGCACGCTTGTTCTTGAGCTGCCACGGTGCTTTTCCCAGAACACACACACATGCGCACACACACACCTGCACTCATGCTCAGGTAGCTACGATTCGGTCCTCTGGCCTGACACCGAAAATCTGACATTCCAGCTCTGCCTCAGCCAGTCAAGGCACCATTTCAGCAGTTGTTGTTATTAGGTTTTTCCTTCTTTCCGTCTTTTCTTGTATAAGCTGAAAGTACTTGTGCGAGCGAGTGTGTGTGAGCGAACTGTGCTATTGAATATCAGCAGGGAAAGCAGGGTGTGCCTGCTTTTAACGTGCGCTTGGAACAGGGTGGGGACAACCATGTCTCGCAGGTGAATAAAAGGGTCATTGAGAAGCGGAAAGGAAGAGGCGTACGCTTGCTCGCTCGGCTCCTCCTCTGCCTGCCCACACAGGCCGCCGCCTGCGCCTCCTCCCATGACATAACTATAATAAAGTGCACGGAAAGCTACGCCCGCGGCAGGCCCAACCCCTCCTGCATCCCTGCGGTTCTGCGCTTAGCAGATGAGCTAACTGCAGGGAAGTAAAATGTTCCCAAACCACCTGACCCACTGTGCAGCTCCTTGTTTGTGAAATGTCCACATAACCACAGGACGCGGCTGTGATCGGCGTGAAGCGTCTCCACGGTGGACAACAAGGCCGCTTTTTATTGGCTCGTCTTATCTGCTGCAGCAGATGGCGGCGGCGGCCGTCTCCCCGCAGGATGGCGGGCTGGCGTCCTGAACCGCAGGGGCCGGAGAGAGCTCTCCATTTGGGCGCCGCCCATTTATCGTGGGACATATTTGGATAGATATGGGTCTGTTGCTCGCCTTAAGCTCAATTTCCTGGTTACAAAACAACCGACCGATGCAAATGGTGCACGGATGCTCTAACCTGATCTGTTACCAGCAGCCTGAATCCGAGGACGTTGGAACATGTCTCTTGAGTTGTCAGAAAGCATGTCAATGCCAGCCTGTAAATATAAAACATGTGAGTAGAGTTACTCAGTCTGATAGAGTACAGGGTTAGGGTTAGGGTTCATCTGACCCTCAGGCTGCAGGGTGTGGTGATGACAATCTCTGGTGACATCATCACATGACATATCAGCACAATCTGGCTTTGCGTTGGCCATTATCGGCTCAGGTTGTTGGTCACATGTTAATGAGCTCATTTAGATCTGATTAAACCACTTTAATTGTTGGTTTAATGATTAGATGATACATTTTTGTTGCTGGTCATCAGAGCCCTCAGGCTCTTATTGCAAGCTGTTGCAGGGCTGCAAATTGACCAACATAAACGCCAGTCATTAATAAAATATGGGAGCAGCTCCGCTTTCAGCCCGACACCTGACGCTTGTGGTTCACCTGCGGGGTGGCGAGCAGGAAGGAAGGAAGGAGCAGAGAGGAAACGGCAGGAGCAGGAAAAACACGCCTGCTGGACTCAGACAGTAACATGATCTGAGGGGACACAACCGTGGGCCATGTTTGACGCATTCAACCAAAGTCCGGTTTCATTCATGTCCTGATCATTATATTCAATAATATAACAATATTATTATAATAATGACACCTAAATAGGAGAGAAATGTCACACGCGTCAGTGCTGGTGCAGAAGAGGAGACCTGATACGAGAGCTGGCAGAGTAAAAGCGCGTTCTCATTTTCCCAAAGCTTCACCTGTGCATCATTCAGCTGGTAAACAGGTCAATGAACACACTCACACACTCGCACCCAGCAGGCCGAGAGAAATAAAACGCCAGGCTTAGCCTGCATGCGTAGTTGCTAATGTGCACTTTGTTCTGATGTTGATGGGAAGCCAATAAATGTTGGTATTCAAGGCGCTCCCTCATAAAAACAAACACATAAAAAGAAATATACTGCACATATTAGTTTAAGAAAATACAGTGCTGTTTTTATGGCAATGTTTTTCTCCTATCTGTATCTGGGAGTCTAACATTTGCACTCCAGTAAATGTTTAATACATTAATTTACAAGCATAAAAACATTAGCAATCCCTGCGTGTTCACCGTACTCAAAGCTCAACAAACTGTTGCTGTTTTCATTAAAATAGCACTAAAAATCCAGTTTACAGCCGCTTGGCACCCAGCAGCAGGTTTGACACGGACTCAGGAACGTGATGGAGCACTGAGCAGCTCACTTCTCACATATTCTCCTCAAAGGGTCGGCGCTGGGCTTTCACCCTTCAGCCGTTTCAACTGACCGGAATGGAACACGTGACAGTGTGTTTGCGGGTGCTACGGAGTAGCCCGGTGACCTTTGACTTGCCTGTAAATCTGCGTGAAGACGGAGTAAACCTGCGACTGTGATTACAGATTGTATAATTTCCATTTTCGACTGATTGTGACAATCATGTTGCTGCCCGTGAATGGAAACGACCGTGTCCTACTTTCATCACACGGTTGTAAATTATTGTCACGTAGCTCCAGTTCCTCCGTGTAAAACGTCCCTGGACTGTACTACCTGCCTGGCTTACTTCCTTGTGGCTTCGTTTCATATTTCAGCGCTGACATTAGCCTGTGCCGTTTGCGCCCTCCTCTGTGCCTGTGGACCAGAGGAGACACACAGCGCTTTCTGGTGTTCAGCTCTTCTGTTTTCTTCTCAACAGAACAGAGGAAAAAATACTCCAACTCTAACTTCATCATGCAGGAAACATCGCAGTATCACGTGGAGGTAAGATCGACTCTATAACTTTGATATGACACTTGATATCAACTCTATAACTATGATGTGGATGAAAGGGAATAACTTAAATACAAGGTTCAAAGTATTCCATCATAACAACATAAAAAGTTAATGTTTGATCATTTACTCATACTGAAGAACCTCTTCTTTCTTTTTTGTTGGCCTCACCTCTCATAATTTGACAGATACGTGAACTGAACTGCAGTAACATCAGATGATTAGGATGAATTATTGAATGAAGTCTGGAGCCAATAACCTAAATTGGGCTTCGGTCTCACCCCGCAGCTCTGATCTAGTACTCTCAAGACGTTAAGCTCTGATCTGTGTCATACACATGTTTAAAGCAACAGGATATCACCGATCTTACGTAAGCCCCACAAAAGGCCCAGGTCATCCTGCTCAAAGGCTGTTGAACCTTCTGAAGAGCAAGATAAAGCAAAGCTCTTTCTTCAAGGGTTAGGGTGTGTTGTTCTTCACAACTGTCATGAAAAAGCGGCCGGGCCTAAAACGGCAGCTGATATTGAAGACGGAGGAGTTCCTCGGGTGTCGGACTGCACGTTAGCGCGGATAGGATTTCTTTAAATACCTCCGCCACGAAGACAAACCGCCAGTTAAACGCCGATAATGGTCCCACTGGCAGCAGATGAACATTTCATGAGATTGGAGAGGTCAGATGTGGACACACAGCAGATAAAAGACACTGGACATCTCTGTGTTTCTGTTCTCAGCATCTCTCCACCTTCGTTATGGACAAGGCAGAATCCACCGTCACCGTGGACGATGCCATCAAGAAGCTTGCCCTTCTGGACTCAAAGGACAAAATCTGGACCCAGGAGGTGCTCCTGCAGGTCACGGACAAGGCGGTCCGGCTGCTGGACTGTGACACACAGGTGGGGCACGTGTCCACTTCCATCTCAGACACATTCTGTCCAACCTGCGTTTGTGCCCAAGGGCGCCTTGCAGCTAACCGTCTCACCCTGCTGCTCCTGCAGGAGGAGCTGGAGAACTTCCCCCTGTCCATCATCCACCTGAGCCAGACGGTCCTGAATAAGATGCGCTACCCCTCCGTGCTGCTGCTGGTGTGTCAGGACAAAGACCAGCACAAACCCGACATTCACTTTTTTCACTGCGACGAGGTCGACGTGAGTTTCACCGGGAGAATAATGTGCTCCAGCCATGCCCGCCGTAAAACCACGCGCACGTTGACTTCCTGCCTTTCCTCCAGGCCGAGATAGTTCATGCAGATATAGACAGTGCCATTGGAGACAACAGGCACGGGAAGAAGATGAGACCGCAGACCCTGAAGTGAGAACGCGCACACAGATTTAGAATGAAAGCCGAACCAGACCTGGGAGTTGCAGGTGCTGATGTTGTCCTCCTCCTCCTCCTCCTCCTCCTCCTCCTCCTCCTCCTCCTCCTCCTCCAGGGTCAACCAGGAGAAAATGAAGCACCACAGGGAAACGATCCTGCCCCCGTCAGGCCCCGCACCCACTGCGAAGGGACGAGTGGCCGCCCCCGACGTCCTCGGTGAGAGACCTTCACCTGCACGAGATGTCCACAGTTCCATCATAGAGGAAAAATGAGCTTGTTGTTGTGTTCTGGCTGCAGAGAGACGAGGGTCTGGGAAGCACGAAGCCAACTCGCATGACAAGCTGGTCCAGAGGATCGAGATAGACGTGGTGAGGATCCTGACGCCTCGCTGCTCCTGTGCTCTCCCATCATGCCTCTGTCGTGCTAAACGTCAGGGACTTTTCTCCCCTCAGCAAGTCCTCAACTGCACCCTGGATGACATCGAGGTGTTTGTGTCGCGGCTGCAGAAGGCAGCGGAGGCCTTTTCTCAGCTCAACCACCGCAACAAGAGTAAGAAGAATAAGAAGAAAGGACCAGCAGGTCTGTCTCCCTTTCTTCTTATGCAGTGGAACGAAGGGTTTGAAAAGATGCTCGTAAGACTCACATGATCTTTCTGTCTTTTTGTGCCTTTTGACGTGGGACCCTCCTCTAGTGGTGCATGTGTGGTACTACAGGCAGTTTTAAGTTGAAATAGCATAATGTCAAAGGTCATTATGATGTAATATTATTACTTCCTACTATATACGTTCCAATTGAATTAAGAATTCTTCAGGAAATGTCTATCCATCATCAATAAGGTGTGTTTTCGTCTGTCACCGTTATATAATTATTCAAGATTATTCAGGTTTTCTTTATAACCAAATTTTCTGAATATTTTTTCACACTTTAAATCCAGAGGCTCAAATATGTGATTGTAGACTTCACATTTTTATTAGTTTAGTTTAAAAAAATACGTTTGAAACCACAATATGGACATATTTAGCGTGTTTTTAAAGTAAACTATATTTTAAGTAATAATATTACTGTCTGTTCTTGAACTTTGTGTCTTGTTTGCCATGCAGCATGTGTGTGTGTTTGTGTGTGTGTGTGTGTGTGTGTGTGTGTGTGTGTGTGTGTGTGTGTGTGTGTGTGTGTGTGTGTGTGTGTGTGTGTGTGTGTGTGTGTGTGTGTGTGTGTCAGGGAGCAGCACACACAACTGGTGATAATTTATCACACATAATTCGGGCCTGAAGATGCAGAATTCATACCAATGTGTGTTGTTCCTGACTCTAAAGAATGATCTGTAAAAAGAAGTGGTGTAAATAAGCAGGCTTTTTTTGAGTGTGCTTATTTTTTGTTAATTTCTTAACTATTGGAGTGATGTTTTCACAGCTTTTAATGTGATTCAGATCCATCATCAAGTAAAATCTAGAAAACGTTTCATAACTGTAACTTCAGAAACACTGATGATGTAGATGATTTTTCTAGTGTTTGATTGTTTGGGGCCACTTAGGGGCAAATTTAGGCGTACCTTTGGTAATAAAGGGTCCAGGTCAGACACCGGGACATGCGTCCTGTAGCTCTGGCGAGTGCGTGTGGTCACTGTTGCTCCGTTGGTTCACAGAGGGCATGCTGACCCTGCGAGCCAAGCCCCCCTCTGAGGCAGAGTTCATCGACAGCCTGCAGAAACTCAAGCTGGCCTTCAACCTCTTGGTGAGATATCGCAGCTGCGCGCCTCCTCCTCCATCAGCGGCTGGACGCCGCCTCACTGTCTGTCACTGCTCCCCCTGCAGGCCAAACTCAAGAAACACATAGAGAACCCGAGTGCCTCTGAGCTGGTGCATTTCCTCTTTGGACCCCTGGAGATGGTGAGAGTGATCCTGATGTTATGATGGTGTTCAGAAGCATAATTCTCACCTCGCTGAAGCAGCGTGGCGTTAAAACCTGGATCTGCTGTGGCCATGGTTCCATAACAGGCTCTGACCTCTGGGCTTTACCTCGTGTCCGTGTCCACAGGTGCTGAAGACCCTCGGAAGTCCGGATCTGGCTCGTTCCATCATCTCCCCTCACCTCTGCAGAGACACTGTGGACTTCCTGCTTGATCACCTCACCCCCAAAGAGACCAGTATTTTTGAGCTGCTGGGGGACGGGTGGACTAAACCCAGGTAAACAAACCCTCTGCAAGGCTTGCATTAAAAGCGCTCCCAGTCCAGCCCTCATTTAAAGGCCCTGAAGAGGACGGTACCGTTACGTTGCCTTAGCAACTGTGTCAGGGCTCTGGTTTCCTCCCACAGTCCAAAAACGTCCACACGAGGTTATTTAGAGTCTGTTGCTCCTGCAGAGCGGAGTGGCCCAGGGATCGCTGCGCTCCAACTTATTTCCCACAGTTCCGCAACGGTTGGGAGGCGCCGGTGGACTACATCAGAACCGCCTCGTGGGAAACCGAGGGACCCCCCGAGCCTCTGCCATCCCCAACCAGCCCCAATTTCAGACAGCAATCGCCCGAGGAGGTAAGGACCGCAGCGCTGTCGCGTGTGTGCGTGAACATGATCCGCCAACCTGACAGCCTCTCTGATTTTCAGTTTTATGCACCGCGCTCCCCGAGCTCTCCCGGCGGGTAAGCTGCCCATCCTTCGCACCTTTCCTTGCCCACGTTCACACCCGTTAATGAGATGTGTCCCCGCAGGTCTTACAACGGGATGCCCGTGACCACCCGCAAATATGCCAAAATCTGCTACCAGTTTGTAGCGAGGAATGCCAACGAGCTGTCGGTGATGCAGGACGAGGTCCTGGAGGTGAGACCCTGTCGTCGGGTGGAGCGCGGTTTGGCAGCCGCGGCGTGACCACGCAGGTGTGTTTCCACAGGTGATCGAGGACGGCAAACAGTGGTGGAAGTTACGCAATCGCAGCGGCCAGACCGGCTACGTCCCCTTCAACATCCTGGACGTGGTGAGCGCTGAGGAGAAAGAAGCCCTCTTCAGCCAGGTGAGCTGCTGACCCAGGCAGACGCCATTTTCAGAGTCGTCCGCTGCGGAGCAGGACGGCGTGCAGCTGCAGGACATGTTTGTGAGGCTTTTCTGCATTTTTTTGCCTCCGCTGCAGTCTTCTTCCCCCTCAGGCAGGGGTGAAGAGGACAGCTCAGCGTTCCTTTCCCATGGCTGTCGGGGGGGGGGGGGGGGGG
>BJFM01001619.1:84466-97059 GCA_016586285.1 Arothron firmamentum
GGGGGGGGGGGGGGGGTGTTCTTCTTGATTTAATGCTCAAAAAATGATGAGGAGCGACACCGTTCAGACACGGTGCAGCCCCTTTTTTGTTTGTGTTTGTGTCAGAGTGAAATATTTTCACACACATACTTTCTTTGGGTCGCAGGCAGAAACCCATCAGTCAGGTTGGGATGAAGACGAACCTGTTTTGGATAAAAATAAAACCTGTGGTTAAACTGTATTTCTGTGTGTGTGCGTGTGTGTGTGTGCGTGTGTGAGCAGCAAGGCTTCAGGACATCACCTCCTGGTACTGTGCACCCCGGAGACGGCTTCAACAAGGGGAGACACAAAGACAAACGTGAGTAAATGCCTGAACACACACACCTGCTCAGTTTGCGCGGCTCGTTTTGAACGCCCCACCGCTCCGTCTCCGTGCTGCAGGCATGGACGAGGTCAACACCGAGTTATTGCTGACGATCACTGCTAATAAGAGTCAGCCGCCGGTGAGGAAGATCCGTTTGGAGCGACCGACTGGCAACCAGGTTCCGCTCACCTACGAGTCAAACACAGAACAGGTGACCACTTGGCTCAGTTCCAAAGGCTTCTCCAAACCGTAAGTCAACCACGACGCTCCTCAAACCAGAATGTGGCCTGATCAGTGTTAACCTCTCCCATTTTCTGACTAAAATATCTAAAAATGATCTGAACGCTCCAGCCAACTTCAGCTGGGTGTCAGAGCGGGGCTTGAGTTAAAGGTGAACGCCGTCTGCTTTGCAGGGCGGTTGATTGTTTGGGGATCCTCACCGGGGCCCAACTCTTTTCCCTCAACAAAGACGAGCTGAGGGCGGTGTGCGGAGATGAAGGCAGCCGCATCTACTCGCAGATCACCGTGCAGAAGGAGCAGGTGGAGGTCAGTCGCGCCTTTCCTGCATCTTTCTTGGCGTGTACGTGAATCTTTAAGTACGAACTGCGACGTTGCTGTTTTGCAGAAAAGCGGCAGCTCGGAGCTGCAGGAGGTCTTGACGCGGAGGCAGCAGAACATCAGGTCCAACACTGGAGACTGAATCAGCGCCTGTTGTTCCTCTTCTCCTGACGCTCAAAACTGGACGCACTTCTTCAATCAACCTACAGTCAAAGACCCCAAAAATGTTGTACACATTTTGAATTGTATATTTATTACCCACCAATGTGTATGTATCCATGTCTTATAATCCAATGATGTTTTTTAATGTGTGATCAGATTTTGCCAGGTGGATATCAGTCATGTACAGTTTTCACCGGTGCGTTCATGCACGGCTCATCAGACTGTCCTGAACGTCACCGTGCGGAGGTTCAGTGTGTCTGCACCCATCGCAAACGTGTTTTTGCATAAAGCATTTATTCTTTGTCAAAATTCAGCTGTTTAGTGAATGACTTGTTAAAAAAGCAGAAATTAGCTCTTGCATATCTAAGAATCTGTGCCAGACAGTTTTTTCCTGATATATAGCCAATCATTTCCACACTACTGTTTACATGTAATGAGACATGCTGTACCAGTCTTCCTGTCATTATTCTCATCTATAACTGCAGGTTAAAGAAGTGTGTATTAATATAAATGATGTCGCACCAAAGAGAAACTGTCAAAAGTCCTGCATAAATATCTGAAACCCTGTGATTTGATGCAGCAGGTTGGCAGAGGAATTTAAGAGCTTATTTGAATAATTAGGTGGAGATTTTAAAACTTCCAGATATGGGATAAATAATATTATTTAATATTTCATGTCACATAAATCATATTTGTTTATGGATAAATGATGAATGAGTAAAAACAACTTCATCTCTCAAATTTGGCAAAAGGGAGAAAGCTTTTCTTTTCTCGATTGCACAGAAGTCTTTTCTTTGTAAAACTGATGTTTTACTACCCAAGCTATTATGATGAATAGAAAAATAAAACATCACTGAATAATTTAGAAGCCAGTGGTATTTATGTCAAAGTTGATCTAAGGACAAATTAGCAGATGACCTGGATTCTATTTGGTATTCGAATGCAGCAGGAAAACCAAACCAGATCTCCAACTTTACTGTTTGTTGCAGGTGTAAACACAAATTCTGGTTAATTGCTGTATTTGTGATTACGTCATAACTTTAGTTTGGCCAAGTTTAGCATGCTGACCTTAAAAAAGCTTTATGGCGCCATCTAGTGGCTCCATATGCACACAGACGTAAAGGTTGAATTCACAGGAAGGATCAATATTTTGATTGGAAAACTGCATTTTATCTCGTTTTCGCCATAGTTAACAAGAAACAAGGAAGGAAGCTGAGAATTACATATTTCAATGCAGTCTTTGAACGTTTTATGGCCTTGATTTTACTTGTTATTCTAAAACAACTAATTTGAAGGGATTGGGGTTTTTTTTTTTAGCTCATTACACGCATTGAATGTGAGTTTTAGTCGGTTTTTAATCGGAATTATTTCTCCTCTCTAATATTTCTCATCCCTCCCTCTTAAAATTTTCTTGACAAAAACTTACCTTTTATGTTGACCCTCACGTTTTCCAACGAGGTTTCTGTTTTACAGCAGTAATATGAAGACACCTTGCAATTCCTTCTCTGACCACCAGGTGGTGCAAATGTGCTCAGTCAGAAACGTCCCCGTCCCGATTCGACCCTGAGGGAAAACAGAGTTCTGATCATTCTCTCTTCATATTAGGTCATATAAGCAGAAGTTTAATCATTAATCTGAAGGTCAACATGAAGGTTTTAAATATTCCCTTTTTTTTTGTGTATGTGCATGTGTGTGTGTGTGTGTGTGTGTGTGTACCTTACAACCAGCACATCCACCCACCGCTGGTCCCCATCTCTGTCTGCATGTCTGCTGCTGCTTACAGTCCATTGTGTCATTTCAGGGTCATTTCAATGCGATGCAGAAATTTGCAAATCAGCTCTTCTGGTCTTCAGCACATCAGACAGGATTATCCTCAAGCATGATGCGGCCTGTCTCCCCGTTGGTTCCTTTCTCCTGCCACGGCTCATCAGGCTGACAGAAGTGCAGCACATCTGACCCCAGCAGCTTTTCCAGGCTTTTCTTCACTATCACATCCACACAAAAAAAAGGCTGTCAGTCAGAAAACGTGCACAGTGATTTCACAAAAAAGTACAGCAAAGAACAGTTTGGATGTTTGACTTTGGGGCGTTTTGGTTTCAGTTAGTTTTCAGTTTGAAGTTTCATGTTTTTTTTTTAAAAAAGTGCTTTTGATTGTTACTATGTATATAAAAGCCCGTATGGTGGCAGTTTGTGAATACTTGTAATTATTTCAATTAAATATTAAGAGGGGGTCATTATTATAAAGGTCATTATTATATTACTTTAACATACTTTATGTTACCCATGTTTAACTTTTGTTATTGTTAGTGAACTTTAGTAAGTATCTTTTATTTAATATGTTTATATTCATGAAAATGAGTAGATGGGTGATGATCCTGATATTTAGTTTGGAGACACACACACACACACACACACACACACACACACACACACACACACACACACACACACACACACACACAGACCATGTGATGTGAATGCTGCTCTGTTAGTGTTTCAGAGGGAGGAGTGAGTGAGCACTTCAGTGTAAACCTCCCTGCTGAAGCGGTCAACAGGAGAGTTACTTCGGTCCGCCTGCGCCGTCTCGCGCTTCCCTCGCGTGCGTGGATTTAAACTGTGGGAGACCTCGGCGTCTGATGGGGTGCAGCTGCGTTAACTGCTGCGTGCACCTCCATTACCCGCCTGTCTTTCTTTGCCTCGGTCCGGGTCACTGAGCTGAGAGGGTTTATCCATCTGTAAAGAAGGAAAATGATTTTCTGCCCCTGGACATTTTTTCCCAGGTTAAAAGAACCAACAGGTGACCTCAAGGGTGCTAATCTTTCCCTTAAAAGCCCTGCAGGAGCTTAAAGAGGAGTGAGAAGGGTAAGAACTGAAAATTAATTTCCTCTACATGCAGGACTTTAACTTTTACAGCCACCACTAGCATTGTTGCTACTTCTATTACTCCTTAATTCTTTAGTTTTCTGTAGTTAAAGGGAACAGAACAGAGCTCAGAAGCTGTGGGGTTGCTGCAGAACGTCGCTACCATGACGCTGTTTGGATCTGGTGGTTTCACCCACACAGCAGCAGCGGGTCCCAGACTCTCAGTCCTCCTGTCACGGACACCAAAGTGATCACATGACTCTGTCCTGACTCACGCAGCAGACCAGGGCCGCCGGGTGACATCATGGGTAACTCCTCTGGGAAGGGTGAGGGAGACGGAGGGGGTGAGGGTGGACTGGACGAGGAGGAGGTGGCGGAAATCACCAAGAAGAAGAAGAACAAAGAGGAAGAGGAAGTGGAAGTGGAGCTTCCCATCGGGGTGGAGGAGCTCCTCGAGAGCGGGGATCCCGTGTTGGACCTGAGCTACCGTCGGTTCAAGCGTTTGCCGCCACGCGTTTGCCGCCTGACGCATCTGGAGAAACTGTACGTGTGCGGAAACAGCTTGCGCACTCTCCCGGACGCCATATCCAAGCTGCAGGGCCTGCGGATTCTCGCCTTGGACTTCAACAAGATGGAGGACGTCCCCACCGCCGTCTGCCAGCTTCCCCACCTCTGTCGCCTCTACCTGGGCAACAACCGGCTGATGACGCTTCCGCCGGAGCTGAAACAGCTGAAGAGTCTGCGCTGCCTTTGGATAGAGAGCAACTACTTTCAGAGATTCCCCCGGGAGCTCTACCACCTGCCGCATCTCAAGTCCCTCCAGATAGGAGACAACCGGCTGAAGACGCTCCCCTCTGACCTGTGGCGCATGGAGGCCTTGAGGGGATTGTGGCTGTACGGAAACCGTTTTGAAAGCTTCCCCAAAGTGTTGCTCCGCATGGAGAACTTAGAGATCCTGGACATTGACCGCAACAAGATAACGGCGTTTCCCAGCCTGAAGCGTCTCCGAGCCCTCCGCCTCTTCTCCTACGACCACAACCCAGTGGACCAGCCCCCTAGAGTGGGCGAGGAGGTGCTCGTGGTCGGGGAAGGGGCCGCCGAGTTCCTGGAGGAGCGCAGGGCCACGAATGAGCGACGACGGCAGGGAGAGGAGGAGCGGGCCGAAGAGCTGACCCTGATCGGAGAGGAGCCGGTGATTCATGGCATTCTGAAGAACAGCAGCTCCAAGCACACAGCAGAAGAAGCAGCCGGGACCTTAGGAGCCCATGCGAAGGAGGAGGAGGAGGAGGAGGAGGAGGAAGAGGTGGCAGCAACTGAAAACGAAGGAGCTGAGCTTGAATTTGACGAGGACGAGGCAGAGTACGAGACGGAGGAGGAGACACGTGCGGGAGAAGGGTTTGATTACGAGGAAGACGAACTGCAGTACGACGGGGATCAGATGGCCTACGAGTACAAAGAGCTGGAGTGACGCGATGAAGAGGCACCAAGGAGCCCTCAGACAGGCAGGCTGGGATGATCTGCAGGCAGGGTGGACGTCAGGGTGGGCCGGCTCTGATGCGCTGCTAAGCTCCTTAAATGTGAAAACTGTAAACCTACAACATCTGTGACATCTCAATCAGCTGCACATGACTTTGTCAGAGCAGGCCTCAGAGTGTGTGTGTGTGTGTGTGTGCGTGCGTGCGTGTGTGTGTGTGTGTGTGTGTGTGTGTGTGTGTGTTATTAAACACTAACAGTGTGGACAAAGTCAGCGTCATTTATGTAAAAACAGGTCTTAACTGGGAACCAGCAGCAGCTCCTGTTTACATGACGTGACGCGCCGTCATAATTCCAGGCTCACCGTCTGTTTTATGCGCCTGCCAGTTCGCCGTCTGCTCGCCGAGGTGCTATTTTCGTAAGCCCAGCGCGCACGTAAACGTGGTCACATGATTTTGGATTGAGCAAATATTGATAACGTGCTCAACGAGACTCGCCCCGTCGGCCCCTCCTTGTGCGAGAAGAGGAGGAGCGGGATGAGTAGCTGAGGGGTCGACACCTGAGGCAGGTCTACAGGAGGGTCAGAGGTCAAACAGACACATTGAAAAGGCAAGGTTGGAGTTCAAATAACAAAAAACCTCCACCTAGTGGCCATTAAAGCCTGCGAAGGTGAAGCAGGCTCGGCCCATGTTCTCCGCTCGTCTCCACGCTAATTATTCATGTGGGGCTCGTGTGTAATCCAATCCTCTTTCCCTCCACGTATCCTCTTCTCACATCTTATACAGGAGTGAAATATTTATCCCCGGCGCTGAAATATTAATGCTCATACTGGCGCGCTGCGTCCGCCCCGGTGCTGCAGCAGACGTCTCAAACGGATGAAGCACCTTCAACACACACACACACACACACACACACACACACACACACACACACACACACACACACACACACACACAAACTACTGACTTTCCTCTTGTTCAGCATCGCCACTGAATTTCTCTGGTGCGACTTTGTGTTTCCTGGTGCTTGTTTATTTTGACCCTGTTTATTTATATAAAACCTATATAGAATAGAAATACTTTTATTAATCCCAGACATGGGAACAACCTGAGCGTTTAAACTCCAAAAGGTTGACTATTGTCAGTAGAGATCAGCTGAAGCTGGCAAATATAATACTTCCTATGAAATTGCAACAAAAGCCTAATTTATATTCATTTAAATGCATAAATGTTGTAATTTAGCATTAAAGATAAAGTACAGCTGTGAAGCACAGTCAATTGGTCAAAAGGAGCTGCAAAAGAACCCCAAAGTTAATCTTTCTTGAAGGTTAAGTTGACTACAGGGACCAAAGTTTACAAGTTTCAAAACATTTTAGCCTGTTAAAGTTACTTTTTAAACATTGAAACATAATTGAATTTGAATTCCTCTTGTAGAAATCAATCAAAGGTGGTCTAGGCCACTAGCGCCCAAAGTCCTTTGCAGAAGCTCAGAGCTGCTTTAAAATCCCTTTTGTTTGGACACGGAGGACTTGTGTTTATCTGACTGGGCTGTAACCGGATTTTAACCGGAGCATCGGCCCACAGTGGGAGCGCTGAGCCCCCCCCCCGCCGACCTTGGCCCTGGGTGGCAGAGGAGCCTGACACACAGCAGACGTCCACGGGAGCCGGTGCCACACTCGCTTTGAGCGTAATTATCTTTGCTCATTAGTTCACACACCTTCTTTCTCTGTGAGGCAGTGCTTCACCCTGACTGGCAGCGTCTCAACTCCCCCAGAAGAAGAAGCCTCCGGAGGACAATGAGCCGTTTCCACACGGTGACTGCAGAAGAGCAGACAGGCAGCCAGGAGTTAGCTCAACACTGACCGGCTCCTGACTCTTCCACTTCTCTGCTTCCTTTGCACAAATGACTGTTTTGACCTTGAGAAAGGTATTTTGATGATGATCTAGCAGGTTTCCCAAGCGTGTGAAGAATTAATGGTAACGTTGTGAATGCATTTCAAGAGAATGAGACTCAAATAAAACTATTAAACACAGCTGTAAAACCATTGTGTGCCACCGTGTATGTAGATATGAACTAGGGTTAGCAACTGGGCTCCATTTTGTCTTGTTTTAGAACTGTTGACAAACCTTGTTTGGGCCGTTTTCACGATGTTCCACAGCAGGGGGTCAGAGGTCGCCGGCTCTTCAGGTGAATCTTGTTGTCAGGGAAGGATGGCTATAGGCCCTCTCTCCCAAAAAACCTTAAAAAAAAAACCAAACACTTTTACTGGCACAAAACATATGGGAATTAGAGCCTGGAACTGGAACAGAATAAATGATATATGAATAACCAGTGTGTGTTTTCTATGTAAAACTATGATGTTAAATCAATGTTCCATTAAACTTTATTTATACAGCATCTGTTACAATCACGATTGTCTCAAGCCTGACCTCCGACAGGAGGAGGAGGAGGAGGAGGAGGGGAACTTAATAAATAATATGCCCATATGCCTAAGGAAACAGTATAATATCCTCTATTACATTATATATAAAGAATCATTTCCTGCATTTTATATTAAAAAGTTCAAAGGGGGCTGTAACCTTATCTCCTGACATGTGATTGGCTGCAGGCCTGAGCTGTTTAATCTTTTTCCTTCTGGCCACAGTCGTAGAATAAGATAATTTTTTTTCTTGTCAATCACTTATTTCACATTAAAACCACATATTTATTTTACCTGTTGCTGGGAGATGTGCCTTTGACGGCCTGGGCTGCTCATTAGGATGGATTACTGAAAAGGCAGCAGCAGCAGCAGCTTTCACCACATCTGCGAGCGCTTACATTTGCCGTCACATCGGTGGGTTCCAGA
Source organism: Arothron firmamentum (assembly GCA_016586285.1). Classification (NCBI taxonomy): domain Eukaryota; kingdom Metazoa; phylum Chordata; class Actinopteri; order Tetraodontiformes; family Tetraodontidae; genus Arothron; species Arothron firmamentum. Next base: position 92,710 of record BJFM01001619.1, read on the forward strand.
TGACACCTCAGGTGATGAAGCTGCTCTCTCTGGGTTTCTTAACGAGGTTTGGCAGAGAACCAGAATAATTGGCCTGCGTGTGAGGCTGCTCGTTCGTTTTCAGACATGAAACTGTCAGATAACAAGAGTTTAGAGATAAAAAAAAAAAAAAAAAACGCTTGGAGGAGCAGTCAGTCATCAGCTGGGCTCTTCAGGCAAATCAGTCAGTACAATGTCTGTCTGTTGATCATTATTATAAGATTTAAGTTTGAACGGTCTTGTTTATTAGACGTTGCTGAAGCAGAATACAAGATTTCTCAAAACTTCAATGATCACAAACAATTTCATAAGAATTAAATAGAGTAAAAAAAAAAAGAAAGCCTTTGACAACTGCTCCTCACTGCAACCTACCACCAGAGGGGGCCATTGTAGTGCATTAGTCTGACTTACCAGGAACACCAAGGTCAGCCACCTTTGACCCAAAATTCAAAGCAACTGTTAACTGGGTCTGACGGTGAAACTGGTCAGCTGTTGCCTGTAAACACAAACAAAAGCAACAAATGTGACTCCTCCTGTCAGCTTGAGCTTCCACCATTTTATTTGCGGCACCAGATTTGAATTATAAGAAGCAACAGCAGACTCCTGAGACGTGTCGCCTGTAACTCCAGGGTGTTTTTTTAGGCAAATGTTTCTAGGAGATTACACACAAGGCAGCAACCCCACAGCTCCAGAGAGAAAAGGTCACCTTTCATATTAACATCAGATTAAAACTTGGTGTTGAATGCAGTGAAATTCTGTTATTAACAGATTTGAATTGTAGCATAAGTGACACCTTAGCTGTATATTTGCCCTTCAACTCAATTTTCTTATGTACTGTTAACTGTTAGACATTTATTTGGAAGTTGTTTTTTTTTTGGTTTTTTTTAAAGATGGGGCAGTATATGATGTGCTTTAAAAGCCCATAAACATTTGTCGGGTATAGTTTACATGTCATGGTTCATAAACATGGATGTGCAAAAATCTGCAGCAGACGGTGTAGTTTCTGCAGTTGTCCGCTGGGTGGCGGTGTTGTGCCGCAGAGGCCTCAGCACAGCCCGGGTTGTTTAACAGCTTATGTAAGAAATGATGGACGGACTGGATTTGCATGGCATCTTGATAAAAGTGTCCATCCCTAACACGAGTTATCACTCCCTGGCGTTAGCAGGAGGAAGTGTCCACACATCACGCACACGTGTGCACGCTGAGGACGGACACCTGAGGTAATATGGGCACTGACAATGATTCCATTTTTAAATACCAGCTGACTATTGTTTCGGCATTAGGTAAGGTTTCCCCCACACTCTTCCTTTAATTTCCTCTTTCCGTCCCTTCACTTATCAGTCTCATCCCATTGGCCTCACGCTACACCCTCAGCTCTGCCTCATCACCTGCTGCTTTCTTCCTCCATCCGTCCGGGGGAGCCTGTCTTCATCAAGCTGCTGCTTGTCCTGCACTTCCCCGCTCTCTCTTCCTTGACGCGCTGTCGTCCCGAGTCTGGAACTGTTCATTATCTTCTTCAAGAAGAGAGAGAAGAAAAAGTCTATAAATACAGGGAAACGCCTGCATCATTGAAAGTGACAGTCTCATTTCCGACTTTTCCCCCCCTCCCCTCTTTAACACGGAGCAAGCCTTATTGGCTTTTCTAATTACACAGCCAGGCGAAGAGCGCGGTAGACTGCGCGTCTATTTTCATTCCAGTCAGATGATTTCACATATGATAACAAGTTCAGGCAGAGCAGGACTGATCAGTGGCAGCACCTGCTGTAGTCTGATTGAAATCAGGAGCTGCAGACACCCCCACCTCCAACCAAAGGAGGATAAAAGACCAAAAGTCGTGCGTTCATTTGTTCTAAAAATAACCCGGCCGATGCAAGCGAGGGTCTCCCATTGAGCTGACGCCCTCGGCCATCACGCCACCGTCTGCTGCAGATCAGAGGTGCTCGGAACCTCCGCCCGCAGGAGCCGCGCTGCGCTCCTGACGCGCCGCTGCGCTGCGTCTCCGGGCCGCTTCAGTCAGGCTCTGCAGCGTCCGCCACAGAGAAGCAGGGAATTAATATTTGGCGAGACATAAAAAGCCAGCTGAGGCATGAAGACCCTTCTTTGTGCTCCACCACCTCACCGTTCTGGGCTTTATCTCCGGTCTGCTTCCTGTCTGACGTCTCCACTTAATAGGCGAACCTGCCACGGAAGGTTCGGAGAAAATTGCATTGTCACCTTTTTTTTCTTTTCTTCCCCCCCCCCCCATTTGGAGTCATCTTTGCCGTCCGTGCTGTCAGGGAGGCGGACTGTCACCAGCTGATGGGCATTAAACAAGACATTTTCCCCCAGACAGGTGCGAGACAGGCGAGCGTCGACATGCATGGGAAATTGATTAGAGAACACACATTCATTTCCATCTCCATGGTGGTTCTGATTGGAATGCTTCGGAATACTGAAGCAATTACCACACGCGTGTGATTGTGTTTAATGTGAAGCGCGCACAGCTGTTGAACTGGAGTGCAGAGACGTCAGAAAGCAAGCCAGCTGTATGAAGAGCGCAGGAGCTAATTAATGAGCCAATCTGTCATAATCCGTCAGGTTCCTTCAGCGTGGAGCATGTAGCTGCGTGACTCCTCTGCCTTCATGCTGAATAATGTGCTGCTCACGGCTCCGTGCATTTTTAATCGCTCTAGAAGGCAGGAAACCTTTGCAAATTGTTGCATCTAAATGGGAAACGTGTCAAATTCTCATGTCATTACAGTTTCTAATTATTTACACTGCAGTTTAATGACTGTATCGGTATTTGCATCTGATTTTTTTTGGTGATTTCCCACTTTTTTTGGGGGGGGGGGCTTGAGCTCAAGTACATAAAGTTACTGGTACAGATGAAAACAAACTGTTAATGTTCCTGCACAGGGAATCACAGTAGGCTTCCTTATCAGTCAGGCAGCAAGTCTGGTTGGCAAACTGAGGACCAAGATGCCGTTTTTGAATCAAATTGGACACGTTGGGCGTCGACACGCTTTTGCCTTTAAACCCTGCAAAACAAGAGAGGAAGACGTGTGGACACAGTTGTAGTAAAAACGATTCTTTAATATGGAACAAACTCAGAGCTCAGCTCCACGGTTCCGTCCACCCAACACACTCTGTAACACTGATGGGTGGAGGAGAACAAGAAAATCAGCCGGTAAGATCACAGTCCGCTCGGCCCAAAAAACAGGAGAGGCTAAAAAAGCAACCATGGAACGCAAAACCACCGCAAAGCCTACTGGGAGTGACCTTCAGATGCCCCGGACTCCCACGCCTCCTGACCCAGGCGACCGCGGGGACACGGCGCTCTCTCCTCCTCCCAGGGCTCTCCCGCCTCCTCGCTCACCTCACCCACCACCCAGTCGAGCAGCTCCGCACCAGCCTGCGGCCTGCTGGCCTTCCAGAGACCCAGGTGAGGTCAGCGAGGGGGCGCCGGATTACGGAGGAGCGGAGAGACGCGTGTGACCGTCCCCACGAGGACCATGGCGCTTGTGACGTCCTGGCAGTGTTGAAGAGTTCCCTTAAAATAAACTCACATTTGAGAAAGCTGGAAGTCCTTGTGAGCACTTACAGGTCTTTGTAGACATTCTAATTAATTTTGTAATTTTCTAGGATTAAATCAATCTAAAGTGAATGTTGCTAATTATCAGATCCAACATTCAAAAACTTCCAGGATCACCTGGAATCATAAATATTTCATTATTCCAAATTGGGATTTATGATTCATATTATTATTCATGAGATTAAAGACTCATTTTTGACTTTTATAATTAATTATGTCTAAAATCCCTTGAGCACATTTAGAAATTTGCTAAAAAAAAAAAAGAAAATAACTAACTAACTAAAAAAAAAGGAATTTGCATGTATTGCTTCAGGTATTGAATTTAAATCATGTTTTTATCCTTTATTCCATATAAAATATATGAAATATATGAGATGGAATGTATTGAGTATTTGAGGGGAGGGAGGGGGCGTCTGCCGAGGTCTCCCAGTAAGAACCCGTTGCTATGCTAACACACGGACATCAACAGAAGTACCACACAGATACAGAGCAACCAAGCAACGCATGGGACACCGAGTAATAAATGTGGACTGGGAGAGGGAGGGGTCCACTGCAAACGTCCACATCCCACTGGCTGGGCTTGGTCCAAACGTTAAGGCTGTTCTCTGGCTACAAACGCTGGCGACGGTGAGGCCGCCACAACGAGGATTTAAATCACAGATCTGTGCTTGACATCTGAGTATGGCTGCTTTTGTGTTTCCGTGTGCCGAGCTGGCAGCTGCCCCCCCCCCCCCCCCCCCCCCCCCCCCCCCCCCCCCCCC